>JAMKCH010018778.1:0-104280 GCA_023653785.1 Ophioderma brevispina
AGTATTACGGTCGAGATAGCATTATTGATGAGTGGTGTGAAGATGTGTACCTTGAAAGATTCTCGGGGTACCGAACAGATGTTAAGGAACAATGATGATGTATGTGTGTTGATTAACTGGAAGGCGAGAGTCCAATACAGATTTTCAGAAGCCATGTTGGGATAGGGCAGTGGCCACCGACTGGCCCTTCGAATCCATGATGATGTATGTATTGCTTCCTGCGACATAACATAACAAATTCAGTCAGGGATGCACTGTTTTTCACTTCATCATCAGCTTGAAAAGCATCTCAAAGGCAAGTTAGATTTGTTTAACTCTTTGATCTTTGTCTGGAAAAAACACGGAGAGAAGTTATCTGTGAGTCCCTTACCGAGTCGTGTGCGGAAGATCTTTGAGGTTTTGCGGCCAACATTCTGTCGACAAGTTGAAAATCAATTTGCCTGTCCACCAGTCATTATCTGTGACTTGTGGCAAGACAAACTGAGGTTAATCCGTATGCGTTAGATCAAAACATGTTGCAAAGTAGGTAATTCCCCATGAAGGTATAATGTGAGGGGTGATGCAATATTAGATGATGTAATTTATGTGAAATCTTGAGTGGACAGTGCTAAGTTATGTTTGCATTTAATGTTGTATCCGATTTTAGGTATTAGGAGAGGGGAATTAGTTGTGGGTAGTTAAATACCGTCATGGAAGGCCGAGAGGCAGCAGTTGAACCAGGAGCATACAGTTATAGTTATACTTAGTTTTAATCTACATATATGGTAGATTTCTACTACATAGTGCCAGGATTTATATATTTGGGATGCCACCGGAGCCTTGAACGCTAAATGTTTGCTGTACGTGGTCTTTTAAGCCAAAAGAGCTTTGTTTTGGGAATCAAAGTGATTTCCAGTTTGTGGTCCTAATGAGGACATTAGCGGCAGACTGATGGTGGTATAATACCTGAATCTGTACTGTGGAATATTAGTGTCGTCGTGAGGGACGTATTCAACAGTGTCGTCTTAAAGTGGACAAAAATTTACTGCAGGACTGAGAAGATTCCAATGCAATATAACTGAGGATATATAAGTGGGGGACTTTGCAACTGTCATTTGGAGTCTTCGCTGTGATGGACTATATCGTTGAACTGGCAACGCTGCTTGCAAACAAAGGACACTAGGAGGACTTGAAATATTAAGTATCTAGTTTACAAATCATGTTAAAGTTGTTATTGATATATTTGTACATACCAAATTCTTGAACCATTCTGATTAAAAAAAATCATTAAATCTGTTAAACTTTGTGTTCTGAAAGGTATTTATGACTTTGACATCCCTACAGGACGTCATAACAGAATTAACAAGGGAATTAACCTTATATGGAAGCCATTTAACGTGTATTCCAGGAGCTTATTTGGTGGGGAGCCCTTCAACCAGCTCCAGCTGTGTCTCCTCATTTTAATCGTCGGTGCTTTCAATATAATCCCAAACACGCTCAACAAATAATTTAAGACTCCAAAGATTGTGAATTGCAAATATTACAGGTATTGCCCAACAATGTTATAGATGACTTTACTCCATAGAGAAGCACCGAGTACACGGTACAAAAAAACTACTAGTTAATTTGAGCATTACCCAATTTCGACGCACCACCGGCGTATCCAGACCGGCTTTTTGAGGATCCCAGGGGGCGAAAAGGACTTCTAATAGCCGAAAATAGGCTGATTATGAATAGTTGGCTTGACTCAAGGGTGAAAGTGACCCCTACGGGACCATTTCAATGAAAATATACCCCTAACGGGGACCAGTATTCAGGTAAAATATACCCGTTTTCGGTGAAAATATACCCCTAACGGGACCCCCAATTGGGTAAAATTATACCCAAAGGGGACCTGCTTTCAAACGTGAAAAAAATATACATTTAAAGAACACATATATGAGACAAATAAACCTTGTATACTTGTAAGAAAATTTACACACTGCAGGGTTATTTTACCGACGTGTTAAAGTTAATTTTTCCCATGGTTTCAATGAGCCAGTCACAATCGTACTGATTTTGATCCCCCTAGCGGGGACTAAGAACTTGATTAGTGTGAATTTGATACCCCTAGCGGTAGTCCCGCATTTGCCAGCTAGTCCTCTTTTTTGGAACGAGAGGGTACCCGACCAAATTCAAGAGACCCCCCCCCCCCCCCGGGCAGGGGCGCTCGCCCGAAAAGCAATCCCAGGCTATGCCACTAGAATGGATTTCGTCCGGGTGCACTAAAGCACCGAAACTTCCCAACCAACGCTTCTATGTAGTAATGAATTCATTCTTTCTTGTTATTTAGAGGGAAATTGGAGGTACCACTTTACCGGTGTCAGGGGCCCGTCAAAGTCGATTGCTGGGAAGGGCTAGGGATGATAACGACTTAATACCATACGTTTTTGTAAAGTAAATGTGTAAAATGCTGTTCTTCGTCATTCACAATTTAAATTACATGGATTTATTCCCAAAAGATTGTGATTAGTGACCAATCCATGTTAATCCCCCTGGCATGAAAAGCAGTGGGATTTTGCGAGAGCGCGCATATCCGCATGCGTGTGTATTCCATTTTTTCATGTCTCCTTCGAAAAGTTTAAAGGCTGACTCAGAAATTTCCTGAGGAGGGCGCCCTCAATCTCCAAAAAAAATCATGCTTTTTGCATGTACATAATGCTTGTCCATATACTAATCACTGTGTGAAATTGCTAAGCTTAAATCGAATTCCTTCATATAGAAAATCACAACTTTGTTATAAAATTCCGGATCCGCAATCTTTGTTATACACAGTATCCTAGGGACGTAAGACTACACATAAATATTTACTGCATCAAAACGAAAAATCGGATTCATCTCAGATTTCGGAATTGTGCATTTTAGGTTACTATCTTTAGTTATAGTTGACTATGTTTCATTATTACACCAAAAAATAATATTTCGAAATCTCTGAGTCACCAGACTTGGGATAAGGTGCAATAGGGGTGTCGTCATATGTGTATGATGTCAAAGGTCATGGGCCAACGTCAAAGGTCATCTGAGGTCATGTTCTAGGCTGCCACCTTGTCAGGAGGAGGATGCAAGTTTACCTGCATTATTAGATTTAGATTTAAACTTGGATTTAAAATTCTGATCTATATAGTTAAAAGTGTAAAATCAAAACAATTATGGGTTCCCCTAATTCACAATATTTTTAAATCCTTGTAATGTTTTAAAGTGTATGGAGTTATTTTGAAGCAAATACTAGAAATGTTTGTTTTCTAAATATTTTTTAATTTTTTTAATTTTTTTAAAACAAATGAATAAAAATTTTGCTTTTGTGATATATTGACGAGCATCACCATAGTGACATTACTCTAGGTCAAGTTAAACTATTGCTCCAAAGAAGTAAATTGATTCATATCGCAATACAAATCGAATGACAAAAAAGACATTGCCCTAAGTAAAAACCCGACACGTTCTAAAAGACAGTTAAACATGTAAAGAGAGGACCGAAGGACACCAAGTGCGTCGCCCCCTTGGGAAAAAACTTGGTCCAAGTTTTTCCTTATCCTTGTTGAGAAAGTACAGGCATAGTTAAACTAGAGCCATGTCATCTTTAAGAGAAGTGAAAGGTCTATATAGTGTCACCATGGTGATGGAAAAGTGGACCTCTCTGCTTTAAAGATGTTGTGCTCTTACGTGGAATCTTATGACGCTACAAAAATGTCCGACATCGAATATCGACATGGTATGAATTTGGTAAGTGTAGGAAGTTACGGTTCTAATTAGAGAAATACCTATGGGCTACTGCAGAGTCAGGAAGATGAGAAAGAAAAGGAGGATGGCTCGATTTTGAAAATCCGATTACCATGATTACTTCATTCACCAGCTCATTGTTTACGGAACTTACAAGGGCCGCTCGGATTGCACCTTGAAGTTAATTTGTTCTCATCCGACTCAACTGGGCCAGTCAGGAAAGTTCAGAACAGGAAGTAGTAATTGAACGCACTGTTATACTAACAGTTATTAATATTAATGTTTGTTATTTAGGCCTAATTTTAAATCATATCCGGTTAGGTCCTGTGAAATACGCTAGATGAAGGATTAGATAAAATGCAGTTGAATACAAATCACCCATACCTGGGTTTGTCCGAAAGTGTCCAAAGAGCCAAAATGCTTTGAAATTTGGGTCAAGTTTTAGTGAGCAGAAGAGGACGTTCGCTGTATGGGCACGACCAAAGTGTATATATAGACTGTAATGCCAGTTGACAAACTGGGTAATTGGAATAGTTCTGGGATTTAATGACCGGTTGTTGGTAAATATTCCCCGAAAGTAGCGCAGATCTTGATCCAATCGATCGGACAATATTTAAGGCAATTAAGATGAAAGGCGGATCATGAACAATTATTTATCTTTTGAAAGTAAACAGTTGAACCATCTCCCTCTTTCTATCTTCCTGGGTTGGCAAGTTTATAATAATAATAATAATAAAAATAGCAGAGATTTTATTACAGCCTTAAGCTATGGACTCTAAGCCGCTCTTCAACAAATGCGTGATCAACTGTGGCCCAACCCTTACATAATATTAACCATTTAGCATCCATTTCAAGGGAGGGATTGCAGCACGATTGGGACCAGCGCTTTCCTTTATCAACAAACATAAATCGAGATAAACCATCGCAGCCAGGATCACTTCCCAAATTCGCATGGGTAAATCGGGGAGACAACCAAGCGGTTAATTCTTGCCCAAGGAAGGGGAAAATTAAAAGATAGCTGAATCTCACTGGCTCGAACGTTCATCAGTTACGGTTAGCTAATTAGAGAAATACTATAGGCCTACTTGTTATGAACTTGGTAATTATTAAATGAGGCATTCTATAAACCGCAAAACATATCTCTGGCAGTTCCAACAATATTCTACTTGCAATCTTTTTCACAAGGAAAACAATGATTAAACTTTAATTTCGAGATATATTTTGTAATAGATTGTTTGCGGATCTGAATAAGACAAATTATTTGATAAATTTAGAAAAATGTTTATGACGTCTCGTAGACATCAAAATGTCGCAATACCTTTTCTTCAAACACAAATAAAATGAGCCTTGTGCACAAGTGATCTGAATTGTATTATCAATAGAACAGATTTTACTGATTTGTAATTGGTTCAAAGAATTTGGTATGTCCAAAACAACATTACATATATAGTTTTAATAATACATACAGATTTAGTATTTTTGATACGTAATGTTCAAAAGAGGCTTCGTTTGCAGTTCAACGATGATATGTCCTCCAGGCGAAGACTCCAAAATGACGCATGCATAAGTTAACATAAATATCCATGGTATTTCCATAAGAATCGTCTCAGTCCTGGAAGGATACTTTTGTCAGCGTTCAAGACGAAAAGGTTGTAAAATAAAGTCCCTCGACGACAATAATAATCCACAGTATATCAGTACAAGTTATAATCACCACGATTTCGATCTGGCCACATTTTGGGAATCATATTTTGATTCCAGCACTTTCGGCACTACAAAGACGACAGTAGAATAATAAAGAACACTGCCTCAAGTAGAATTGAAAATATAATAAATCCTGGCACCAAGTACAGGTCTGATCTTCATTGCCAGATTAAAACTAGCTAGAACTTCTAGCTACTTGTACTAGTGGATGATGCTGGCGAATCTTCTGGCCAAGTTCTCCTTAAATATATACACAATATTTCAAACCTAGTATTTCCTAATACCTACAAATAGGTATTACAACATCTTCATGCCATAGACATAGCCTAGCACTGTCAAATCAGATTTCACAAAATTACCTCATCTGAATGCATCATTTCACATTATAACTCCAGGGGGGAATCACCCAGGTCATGCAATATTTTGATCTTAAAGCATAAACAAGTTGACTCAGGTACTACGTTATATCTTGGGGAATCCCCACTTCCCCTATTGCAATCTAAACAGGTGCACCATGCAAAAAAAATAGGGATATTCCCCTTTCTCTCTTTATAGTAAACAAAGTACTTTCCCATGAGAAATCTTTTCTCAAATAAAATTGAGAAAATATATTTTTAATCAGAAAATGGAGGCCATAACCACTATCGTATCCTGTCTTGTTGCTTCTAGACAAAAACAAATCATTCGTTACGGAGATATTTTGTAGATTTATAATCAACACGTACCAAGATGTCGATAGCCACCCCCCCCCCGAAAAAAAAATAAAAAAATAAAAACGCGAATGGGTATTTCTTCCACCCCGGGCTTCCACCAATATAAATATAAGGAGTATACGAAAAACACAAGAGTTGTTTGTGGGAGTTTTGGAGTGGTTTTTTTTTGGTATGGCCTTGTAACCTGGATTACGTTTTGTGTTTCCATGAGGCGAGAAGAGATAACAACATTCATTTCATTTTGTTTCTGTGTTAGATACGGTGAAAACTATATTTCTTTTAAAAAAAAAAAAAATTGGCGATCTTACTTTGCATAATTTACCATAAAAATGGCACGCGGGGACAATTTTTGATTTTTTTTACATAGATAAGCGTTTCTACGCAGTTTTTTGATAGAGAGACCCCTCTATACCCACTAAAATAACGTGCCTTTTTTATTTAAAAAAATCGTGCTTCTAGTAGCGAGTCGAACACCAGAAGTACGCAGATTGTTACGACTGAGAATACCGTTTAGTATACCGAAACTCATCAGACTTGCGCTAAAAATCTTGGGATTTACGTCATGTGGATTGTTTTTCTACCCGTAAAATGGTCCTCCAGAAAGTATGTATATATGTACAGGGGCGGATCCCTTTCACATTTCGACAATATTCGATACTCTGCAAAAAGCTTTGGACTTAACGAGGCGGCCGGGTTCGGGCCGTGGTTTTTCGGCTTTATAATTCAAAGCTCGCCATTTCTCCGACGCGACCACTTTTTTTTTCTAATAATTTTTTTTAAATATAATATTTCTGTAACCAAATAAAAGTAGGGATCTATTGAGTGTTTAATCTATATGAAATCAATAGATATCACAGAAAATATGGACTACGTGAAATCTGTCGTGCACCTTTAATATAGCTACCAGAGTGTAGCATGCACCATGGGCGTCAATCGGTGGGGGACGAGGGGGGACATGTCACCCAGGTTTTTGGGGTGGGGGACCCCAATATCAGGTCCCCCCCCCCCCATGACCTTTGTACTAAGGCTTGCCGCCACTCTTACCAATGGAAGACCGGGGCCGTTGGTTCTACCCGTCGAAAAAAATCACGCAACACAATAACACTTAAGATAGCAAAACCCCATAGCGCCCCCCGCGGTACCTAGAGGTATTACAGACTTCATTATATGCAGACCGTATAGAGACTCCCAACTCATCGAATAATAGCGGGCGTACTATAAAGAAAAAAATTATACTTCTCAAAACAAACAAATAGGCTTACGCCAACTTGCCGTATGGAAATTCGTGCGACCCGCTTCGCGTCGGCCAATACCATGTTTTAGTTCACGCTACAAATGAATATGAAAAGGACAAATTTTAGAAAATAAACACGTTTCGTAGTTTTCAATTTCTTAAAATATTTTTAAACTACTCCGGAATTTTCCATTTACAATTGTTGGGTTGTTACCTGATGCTTAGATGTTCCATTCAATACATATGAGTAGAGTAGTGCTTTCATTTATAAATACTCAATCAGTAAACTAAGCTTGACCAATCGTCTTTAATATTCCCTATTTACTCAACCAATTCAAGAACGAGGTTTTGAAAAAATTACTGGATAGCCCACACAGAAAGTAGAAATTGATGTGCCGTTAGTTTTTCCCGATGTATCCGTAGTACACTTTGAGTATTTTGTATTCACACTTTTTAGGGTATGGTTGCCTACGCTTGCTGTATTTACTTTTTAGCCTATTTGATGATGATTGTGAAATTAAAGATGGCCGGTGTGAGAGATTTAAGAGTCCCTCATGTCAGAAAGTCCTAGGACTCTAGATTTCAGAGATTATAATCAGGATTCAGCCCAAACTGGTATCCTAGGACGAGAGGGATTTTCTGAAAGCTAAAGTTCACTTATACTTAGTCGCGAACCCGGGACTCCTCACCTCTGTATTAAATTAATTATAAGTCACTGTGATTCTGTAGTGTCCATGACCCTAAAACTGAGCTGTGCGGTCCTGAACCCTTGATGTACTATGAAGTAGTGTCCCAGGAAAACCCCCTAAACTGGGTCGTGCAGTCTAGGACCCTGTGGTATTGTGACCCCTGTAGCGGGCCAAAGGCATATCGCACTGACCAAATGGTGTCTTGTGCAAAAAAAGACACTTCACAAGACATTGACACCATTTTACACCCCTTGGGTTACTTAAAAGCAAGCAGAATCCGAGCAGTCCGCTGTGGGTAGGGGTTCAGACCTCAGGGAAAAAACCATGTATGGATTAATAGTGTATGTGTAGGTTGTTGTAAAACGCAATAATGTGATCGGTTTGGTGTATACGTAGGTTCGAATTTTGGTCCGTCACCACTGAATAAAACGGTTGGTCTTAGAATTGTTTTATTACTGATTTTATTTTTTAAATTTGATATTAAGATGCTTGTAATATTTGTTATGGGGACAGAGGAAGTTTGAAATGGATGGAATAATATTAGTTGTTTAAAAGTTGCGTTGATATAACATGTGACTATGGTTTAAATATGTTTTTTATAAGAATAAAACAAAAGACACAGAAAAAAAATAAAAAAAATACTGTTACCAATCATGCAACATGTGAAATCTGTTTAGTTGGCTCGAATAGCTTTGTACTTTGGCGGGATATTCTTGTATTTCTCTGTGATAGTTCTTAATGTGATAGAAAAGGGCAAAGTTTGCTATTTTTTTCACAGTTACTGTGTGTGAGTTAGTATTACAAAAGTTCTTGACTGTTATATTTTCTTCCGCAAATTTGAGCGAATTTACTCGAGCTCAATCAGCTCATTAATCTCCCCTCGATTGGCCCACATATCAGCTGTATCGACTATTGAGCATCTCGTGCTGGGTCATGTCGGTGCACTTTACGCTAGGGGTAGAACTAAAATATCTTGTTACATATCAGGCAGGCCGCAGATGGCTGCTCTAAAAGTCCTTTATTTACGTTCCCCGTATATGCACAGGTCATCGTGGATTTTGAATATTAATTAGATTTGCAACAGTGATCTAAAAACCACTCCGGATCGGTTTACTTTAAAAAAACTTTGTACAAAAAAATGTACAGCAGTTAGTTAAAGAACCATTCTGTTGATCATCCTTTTCAAATCAAGAAATGAAAATTTCAAATGTTGATCCAAATCGGCGCTTGTTATGTTGAGTAAAAATTAGTCTTTTTAAAAATAATCATTTTCAAAAAAAAAAACTTGGAAAATGTTCACTTAGCCGAAGTTTATCAAGGCGGAGGAGACCTCTCTCATGAACCGTACCATATGGCTTCGAATAAGATTAACCAAATATTAAACATTGAACTTGGGGACTACAGGCAGGAGGAACTAGCATTTATAAGCAAGCCTATTGTTCAATTTTTGTTAAAAAACAGGTGGTTGCGATGACGTTGAGTTCCGCTATATGTAGGAGGAGAAAATTGTTATATTTCCTTTCACTATTTTTTATCAGAAATTTGCTTTATACTACAACTGGCGTGGAACTTTATCTCATTTTCGACACCATTTATAATATTTTAAAGTTAGTAATACAGTCAGGAACTAGCAAAGTATGAACAGTCACTTTGCGCGGAAAATTCAAATTGCATGAACTGGCTCGCTGTATTTACAGCGATAAATGTCTCGTGATTTAGAAACTTGGGGGCAAAGTGAGGCTGTGTAGCAGACGGTCAGGCATCACTGATCAATCTCGTATTGACGAGCTTGCACATAAAGTTGCCTTGTGCAGTTCATTCACGAAGAGGTCGCGGTATGCCTGATATGTTGAAAAATCTGTTGATTTGGTTAGAATTAGCTTGTACTTTGGGCGGGAATTCTTGTATTTTCTCTGTGGGAGATTTAAATGTGATCGAAATATGGCAAAGTTGCCATTTTTCCACAGTATAAATGTGTGGAGTAGTATTGCCAAAACGTCTTATGTTTGTTCAGCAATTGGAGGCAATTTACTCCGAGCTCATTAATCTCCCCTCAATTGGCCCACTATTAGCGCATCGAGACTATGGAGCATCTAGTGCCGGTCATGTCGATGCACTTTACGCTTAGGATCGTAACGTAAAAACTATTTGTTAACATATGTGTTGAAAATCGGTTTATTTAGTATAATAGCTTGTAATTGGCGGGACTTTATTCTTATTTCTCTGTGCGAGTTCTTACTGTGATATAAATATGGCCAAAGTTGCATTTTCCCCAGTCTACTGTGTGTGAGTTAGTATTGCCAAAACCTTTTCTTGTTTTGTTCAGCAAATTTGAGGCATTACTCCGAGCTCAATCAGCTCATTAATCTCCCCTCAATTGGCCCACTATTAGTCGATCGGACTATGGAGCATATCATGCTGGTCATGTCAGATTGCACCTTTACGCTTAGTGATCGTAAACTAAAAATATCTTGTTACCATATGTTGAAATCTTTTATTTGGTAGAATTGCTCGCTACTTTGGCGGGCTATTCTTGTATTTTCTCTGTGAGAGTCTAAACGTGATTTAGAAATATTGGCCAACGTTGCCCTTTTCCACAGTCTACTGTGGCTGAGTTAGTATTGTAAAACGTTCTTAGTTTGTTCAGCAAATTTGAGGCAAAATTTACTCCGAGCTCATTAATCTCCCCTAGCTTGTATCGTAAACTCATTCACAAAGTTGCATTAATCTCCATCGATTGGCCCATTACAGCTGCATCGACTATTGAGCATCTCGTGAGTGGTCATGTCGCTGCACTTTCGCTTAGTGAGTCGTAACTAAAATATTGTTACCTAGTGAATATGAAATATGGTATTCGGATCCTTAGCTTGAACGTTGGCAGGATATTTAACAAATTGAAAATTAAAACAGCTTTCAGAGAATAAAAGAAGGAATACAAAGTGACAACTGGAACAATGGCGATGACGGGACACATGATTTGGAACAAAATTTAGAACGCATTAGTCATATTTGACCACCCCTAAAATGTCAACCATTTTTTTAAAACTTCAATTGTAACTTGCATTGAAACCAGCTGTATGGGCACCCACAAATTAGCACACACGTATCCGGACCCTCAACAATTAGCGGAACCTGGAGTTGGATGTAAGAAAGAATCTGAGGTCCCACAAAATAGGACTCTTTCGTTTATACTTGGAAGTCTATAGGACACTGCGTTGTTATTACAGATAGCCCGGACACTGAAAATCAAAACTGTAGTAGACCCTTTAATTTTAAAATATATGTCCTAGGCCTGTGAATCCAACTGCTTGGGACACCCACAATTAGAAAGCACGGTCCCCAGACCCTCAAAATTGTATGGACGCTGAGAGTTTGTGTAATGTAAATAAATTTAGAGTCCAACTCTTTTAAAATGTCCACGGACTCTTACTTTTATGCTTAGTCACTAGGGACACGGCCGTGTCATTACCGATATCCCTAGGACATGAAAATCCCAACTTTGTGTCTATAGAACTCCTAATTTCAAAAACATATAGTCCTAGGACTGCGAAATTCAAAACACAGAGTCCACGGACTCTAAAAGGCTAGGCCTCGCTCGCTCTTGACACCGGTATGGGAGTTAAAGAGTGGGCGACTTTTTTGTTTTCGTTTTCTGGATTGAATATTAATGTATTTCAAGTCTATGGACATGATATCCAGGCAGGATCTTTTAGGGCTCAAACTTGTTGATCTGGAGAATTCCAATACAACTGGCAACTTGTTCATCCACCAGCACTTTTTCAAGAATATTGCCCGACATGGTGTTGAGTTTAATCTTTGGCCATAGGCCCTATGCGGACAACGCCCGGACATTGGTCAGCTGTTGATTTGTTTCTATATTTGTTGATTAAATATCCTTTTCCAAACTTTTCTAGGATTCCTTGTCGGCCTTATTAGACCCTAGGGATGGTCAACATCTCATTTCAAGAATTTTAGAGCGTGATTGGAATATTTATATTTTCTATGCTGAAAATAAAGGGAATTTGGTGAAGAATGGCGGATCATGTAGATTTTGTAGGCTGATCCATTGTACCCCATTTGTCAAGTTACACAGGGGTATATGGTTCCGTCATTTTATACCGTTCTTGACCTTTGCCTTCACAAAAGTAACTGCAAATTAGATTCAGTTGGAATTTATATAAGATAATTAATTTTAATCAGCTGTAAAAATCCAAAGAGTCAATTATCACCTGGTCCATGCAGATAGTGAAATACCAAGATCTCTTTTAAAAACTTTATTCTCTAATTAACTATATTAAAGTCCATTGCCAATAAGCTGCAATAACTTTGAAGGACAAATGGTAAAGTTCAGTGGTAGTAAAACAACGTTTGAGGAAGGACTTCCATTGCAAAAATATTAAGACAACGACATCATTATAATTCTTTCTTTGCCAGATCAAGAAGAAGCTAGGGTTTATAACTTTTGTGGCTTAACTTTTAACAAGGCAAAGAGCAATATAAGTGTTTTAGAACAGGTGGTTATCTGTGCAATATTGTAAGCATATAAACAACTTCTTATCCAAAATTACTTTGTTTAAATTTGCTTAAGACATCAAGTTGATCAATGAAAGTTTATATGATCAAGGTGATTTTTTGTTGCAATATTTTATGGAAAGAACTCTCACCCAAAATCTGTTTCAAATCTATTAAAACCTGCAATGATCTTTGAGAGTTTTCTCTGATCCATATCATTTTGTACTGGTTCCGCGCGATAGGGGGCTTCATCCACCCTTGGGGTGCTTGATGAACACTTTTATGTGATTAATTTAAACAAAACCCAACCCATCAACTTGATTTTAAAACCGTTGATCATACTTAGAAGAATTATAAAGTGAACCACTTGTAAAGTTCAAATTGTTTCTATCAAATTTGCATAAAAAATGTCTTTAGGAAAGTGAACATTGGAGGGGTTCTTCCAATACCTGTAAGCATTATAAGGTGAAACATATTTCAAAGTGTGTCTATCAATTTCCAATTGTTTCCATCAGATGTGCATGAAAAAATGTGTTTTTAAAAGCGATCATTGCAGGGGTTCCGCGTACATAGTTTCACACTTAAAAATATGGGTCAAATATGCACCGACTAAAAATAAAATGACCCCATTTGAGACAAAATGACTCTTTTTGTGGTCATATTTAACCCTAAAATTAGTTGTTTTAGCTCAAATGGGGTCATTTTATTTTTAGTCGGTGCATATTTGACCCCGTATTTTTAAGTGTGTTCTGTTGAAAAGGTAAACATTTTTGTTGAAGGTAAACATTTTTTTAAAATCACAAACGATTAAAAAAATTATCGGGCTCGCTGCGCTCGCCGGGTACACCAGATTTTGTTTACCGACGGTTAGAAGAGGGGGGAGTAGCGAGACATATTTACACTAACACAATATCATATCATGTCCCCCTCACGATTGAGTAGCGATTGACGCCCCTGATATCACCTGTTTTATTTTCAAGCTATATGTGATAGTAAAAACTATCACATGGCTCAAATCACTGCAATCCTGACATACCTTTCAATACCATATGTCAAATCCAAAAGTTTCACCTTGAAAATATCAATGATCAGTGGATACATACATACATCATGCTGCATTACTTGGGCAAATAATAGAACTGTTGATATCCAGTAAATCTGCTTGGTATGCAGAGGATAAAGCACTTCATATGCCCTTTTCAACTGGAAATACAGAGCATTGTTAGTATACCCATGTAGTTGGAAAGAATTCAGGTGCTATCACTACCCCGATAAATATTTAGCTATTTTTTCATGACACAAAGCACAAGATACCTGTCCTCGTTCAGTTATTCGAAAAAGGAAATAAAGATGAACACAAGTCATGGAACAAATGTCATGGAAGAAAAGTTATTTGGCAGACTGTGACCTTACATCTTTGTGCAGAACCAAAGCCAATAATTTGCTGTGAATCCCAATTTCTATTCAATTTACTGCGTTATTAGTTAGTTAGGTTGTTGAATCCCCTTCTTTTGTTTCTTCTAAATACATGGTGGTAAATTGAACAGAAATGAGGTTCAGAAATAATTTATTTATAATTTATTAAAGATGTTAGGTCGCAGTTTATGTATACTAAGCAACATTTCTTTCTTGACTTTTGTTCATCTTCGTTTCTTTTTGAATAAATGATGAAATATATGGTCAGAGTTATTGAACTCACAGTAGAACCTCAAAGATTACTTTATTTGTAAATGAGGATAAAAAAAAAAAAAAAAAAAAAATACAGAGCATTGTTAGTATACCCATGTAGTTGGAAAGAATTCAGGTGCTATCACTACCCCGATAAATATTTAGCTATTTTTTCATGACACAAAGCACAAGATACCTGTCCTCGTTCAGGAATAAATAAACGTTGGGCTTCTACTGTGCGTTCTACTTTGACTGCATATTTCATCATTTATTCGAAAAAGGAAATAAAGATGAACACAAGTCATGGAACAAATGTCATGGAAGAAAAGTTATTTGGCAGACTGTGACCTTACATCTTTGTGCAGAACCAAAGCCAATAATTTGCTGTGAATCCCAATTTCTATTCAATTTACTGCGTTATTAGTTAGTTAGGTTGTTGAATCCCCTTCTTTTGTTTCTTCTAAATACATGGTGGTAAATTGAACAGAAATGAGGTTCAGAAATAATTTATTTATAATTTATTAAAGATGTTAGGTCGCAGTTTATGTATACTAAGCAACATTTCTTTCTTGACTTTTGTTCATCTTCGTTTCTTTTTGAATAAATGATGAAATATATGGTCAGAGTTATTGAACTCACAGTAGAACCTCAAAGATTACTTTATTTGTAAATGAGGATAGCTCAATCTAAATCAGGCAGTGATAACACCCCAAATCTGTTCATCCGCATGGACAGTAACAATGGCTCCAAGTATAAAAGAATTTCAAGTGCTTTGTCCACTGCATACCGGGTGGATTTACTTACCAATAATACCATTTTTGCTTGAGTCAATGTACCACAGTGCATGTCCCTTGATCACTGATATTCAGGAAAAGACATTGAGGTGACATTTTATTCATTTTCATAAAAATGTGCAACTTTTACAAATGACATACCCAATAAAACTTTGGCAAAGTATGCAGTCAAAATTAACAATTCTTCATAATTAACAAAGGTATTAACAATACCTTTAATGAGAGAAATTTTCAATAAAAATGTACCGCTACAGTGTGAGTCAAAAAGAATAGGACCGTGATTATTTTTTATTAAAAAACTCATTGAGCATGATAAAAAAAGTTTTACATATTCGAAACAAGCATGTTCTTCCGCTCATTAGAAAAAAGAACCACCGAAATTCATCATTCCTAACCATTGTTATGCCTGTTCTGCCAAAAGAACCCATTTATCCAGCTGTCCACAGAATGCTGAATGCTGTGAATATGTGGGAGTACCTGGGAAATAATTGGGTCATTGAAATGTAAATGAGATTTAAACCTGCGAGTTTCAAAAACAGCATGGTCTGCACAAAATCAATAATGAATAAAATAACATATCTGAAGGTATTTTCAAAACTAACTTGTCATCTTGGTGGAAAGGTATTAGGTATCATGGCCCCTCCATGTCCAGATGAACAACAAACTTTTATAGTTGAAACTTACTTGCAGACCCATTCTCCCGTTGAGGTTCAGAGACAGTTTGCCTTGCAGTTCCCACAAGCAAACCATACACCTTGCAAACAGGTTATTATAGCAATGGTCAGGAAATTCCATAACTACAGAACCATCAGGAACCGACAGCATGAAGCATCAAGAAGAAGAAGGACTGCCACGATCCCAAGCTAACATTGCTCGAGTAAGACAAGCTATGAGAATGAACCCAAGAATCAGCTCCAGTTCCGTGGACAGCTGGATAAATGGGTTCTTTCGGCAGAACAGGCATAACAATGGTTAGGAATGATGAATTTCGGTGGTTCTTTTTTTCTAATGAGCGGAAGAACATGCTTGTTTCGAATATGTAAATTTTTTTAATCAAGCTCAATTAGTTTTTTGATAAAAATAATCAATCATGGTCCTATTCTTTTTGACTCACACTGTAGTAAATGAAGGACATCTATTCAAAACGACACATGATTTTAAAATAAGACACAGAAAATATAAAATGTGATGTTAAAGCTGAATGTTCCGATCATATTTGGGACCCCCGATTTATCTGGAAGGAGTATCAATTTTAATATCAGATGAAAGGCCATATTTTTCTCATTGTCATCCTGAAATTTGGGCCCTCAAATCCATTTTATTTCCAAGATTTTAACTAAAAAAAATGTTGTTTTAATGGTTAACCATCAATATTAGCACAGTGTTGAATAAGGCTTTGAAGTATGCATTATTGCTTCTACTATCAAAATTCCAAGTTCGTATCCCACGGTATTTGATGGGCGTATGTGCAAGTGCCAGGCTCTCATATCAAATAGAGAACACAATAGACATAAATCAGAACAAGCACCTTTAAGTTGAAGTGATATATATACCTTGTAATCATATACAGAAAAGCAAACTATATACTTTTAAAAAAATCACCTTTAATTGTTCCAATTACATAAGAGACCATGATAAAATCATTTTTTACAATAGCCCCATCAACCAACCAACCAACAAATGGTTTTGATACAATATATATATATATATAACATTAAGATATGTACCAAATGGTATGTTGTTCATGCCGAGGGGCAAAAATCCCTTTTTTAACATTCTTTGCCAAAATGGAGTCTGTTTTGTGAAGGGAATTGCCTCTAAAATTTGGCTGATTATCTTATTTGCATAAGTAATAAGCAAAGCTCTACAAAAAAGATTGCTTGAAGGGCTTTGAGTGACCAGATAATCAAATCATTCATTAAAATGCAATATGGCAGCTATTAAAAATACATTTTAAGAGTCACAGCTTGTGCTGTTTATTTTTTTTTTCAGGGAGAGCATAGGTAAGTAACCTGACTCAAATCAACAAACACCCCGTACATCATTGCTGATACATCACTGTGTAATATTATGGAAGAGTCCAATTCAATACACTTACTTTGTTCAATATCAGATCCCATGTTGTGTTAATAGCATTCATTTCAAATTCTTTGTACCTGCAGTAATATAAACATGTAATATTTCAAGAAATGGATCTAATAATTAATTGTTATCCAACTTTAAAAATCCATCATTACATGACAACATTATTGTAACATGGCAGTCAAGCGTCGAAGGTATTCTCAGTCATTACTATACTTCGTCCGGCCTGAACTAAGGAGTGATGTCATAGCTTTCGCGCAGCTATTGTGCATGCGTATCGCGCACGCCAACTTTGTACGCGCGCGATTACAGCCATGGCTTACTGCGATTCGCACGTTTAAGACTGCGTGAAAGCTATGACGTCACTCCTTAGTTCAGGCCGGACGAAGTATATCCTCTTCCATTTTTAAAGTTTGCTGGAACTGCTGTTTTCATTGTACTCAAAATAGGCAAAATACCTGTTGTGTTGTATTGTATTGTGTTGTGTTGATAGGATTGCCTTAAAGACAATTAAAACTACTTTAACCACTGAGTGTAACAAAGTGAACAAACATATATGCCATATTGACAGAAACACACAAAGTAGTAAAATGAGGTATAGTATTAAAGGTCCATGGCCCGATCGCTAATAGCCTCGTCCCCAGAAGCCCCAGAGTTACCGAAGTGTCAAGAAAGTTTGGTATCTGAAAGCAGCTACTATTTTTCTCATATACCCTGTGAAATCTTAGAGCCAAAGGATGTTTGGTTTGGAAGTTATAAGCGAAAATGTGCTCCATTTTGGTCGACCAATATTAATTTTACATAGTACTCTATGGGCTTACAAAATCACGTTTTTAGCTCTCGCATCAAACGGATTAAAATATCGGCGCCAAACTTTACAGATGGGGTTTTGGAGTAAAGGCCAATCTATCAAGATGAAAACTTCGTATCCTTAAATCGGACCATCCCCCTTTAACATAGAGTGTTCCAAAAAATTTAACACTTTTTCTTATGCAAATTTCTCAAATGTGTGTAGACATATCAAAATTGTTTGAGGATATTTATTAACTACAATATCTTGTTGGAACCTGGTGAATATGGCGTTGAGAACAAAGCTGAAATGACAAAATGGCTGCCATCTAGAAAAAAAAGGTGAAAAACCACTTTGAACACACGTAGTCTATGGCACTTTGTTGGCGATCACAAATTATATCAAACATTGAACAACGCACCCCGTCATGGGACTTGGTATTTATTAACTCTTCTGTAATAAAAAACTTTCCTCAGTTGTAAATTGCCTTATTTTTAGAGCTAAACACTGAGGTACATCTTTCAAAAGTGATGATAAAGTGACTGACAAGAAAAGAATGCAACCCCCTTTTAATTTAAAATTCACTGGAAATTAAAATCAACTTAAAGTCTGACTCAGAGATTTTTGAAATATATTTGTTTGTGTATTTATTGAAAATAGTCAACTAGAGCCAAAGATAGTCACCTAAAATGCCCAATTCCAAAGTTTGAGATGTATCGGATTTTTCGTTTGTATGCAGTAAACATTTATGTGTAGTATACAGTGCCATAGGATACTGTGTATAACTAAATTTCCGGATCCGGAAATTTATAACAAAGTTGCGATTTTCTATATGAAGGACTTCGATTTGAGCTTAGCTATTTCACACAGTGTTTAGTATATGGACAAGCATTATGAATATGCAAAAAACACAATTTGTTTGAAAATTGAGGGCGCCCTCCTCGGGAAATCTCTGAGTCAGCCTTTAATTATTTTGTAAATGGACATTTGAATGTGTAATCAGGTGATTCATGTGCACGTCTCTTGGTTCAATTTCATGATTGAAATATTCTCTCATTCATTTTCAAAGGGTAAACCTCACACAAACTTGAAGGGTGGTCAGTAGTTTGTTACTTGAGTAGGCCTTCAGTGCACATATTGTTAACCACGATTGCCCCATACAATTACATGTGTGCAAAGTGGTTTTTGACTATTTTTCTCTACACAGCCGCCATTTTGTTATTTGAGCTTTGTTTTCAACGTCATTTCCACCAGGTTCTAACAAGATACTGTAGTTAATAAGTATCTTCAAACGAATTTGATAAGTACACCCACTTTTGAGAAATTTTAAGACAAAAAAGTTAAAACATTTTTGGGACCACTCTGTATTAACCTTGAAATAACATCAGACATGCAGTACACACTGTTAAATTTAGCCCTGACAGGAACCAACGTAATTGCTTAACCTTTCAGAATCTGCATACCAAGTAACACAACCATGGCATGCACCTTTGAGGCACAACTTTTTCCTAAATGACAATTCCCTTTTCATATACACTGTTCCCCAGAATACCTGTTGTTCTGTAATGCCACTCATCCAATCATGATATCTTATCTGGTAAAAAGTTGCAAAAGGATTAACAATTTCTTTGCAGTTTTCCTAAATAGTTAACAAAAATATACTAAACATAGACCCATTTTCTTTTTAATTAATTACTAGTGCATTTCCCTGTGTGTGATTTCGACCTATATGTGTAATCTTTGACCTCAGATTTTTCTGTGCTTAAGTCAGCATTCCTTTTGACCAAATTGTTGGTCTAGTAACATTTCTATGGCAAATTTGACGCTCTAGTTAACCTTTGACCTTTGGGTCGCTCTTGAAACCCTGCAAACAAAGGTCGGGCCGCCCACCTCCATGGCACAATCAGCTGCATTATGTCAAGCATAATTAAAATCATATTCCGTACAGAAGACAGACGTCTCATTGTTTGGGTCATATGATATAATTATTAAATTATTAATATTATATTTTTCTTTTTTTAAACTTAATTTGGAAAGACATTTGAAAGATAATAAAGCAAAAAATAGAACAAATTCTCATGCATTACCAATGATTGCTCCAATCGGATCCTGTAACAACCTGGGAAAGGTAAAATTTACGCATATTTCATTAGAAGTGCAACATAAGAGGTACATAATTTGTTTCCCCCAACAAATCACAGGGCATATGCTATACACTTCAAGGTTTGATTTTTTGTACTATTGGATTTGTGGTGGACCAATGCTGGGGCAAGAAATCCTACTTTGTGACATTCTATACAGAATTTACCAATGGAATAAGGTGGTGCATATCACTACTACACACGGAGTTCATGATCATGAAAAAAAAAAAAACAATATCTTGGATATATGATATGATATACGCTATGTTTTCCCCCCCCCCCCCCCCCCCCCGTCTCAGAATTTAGTGAGACTAAGGTGAAATAATTTGGGTCAACCAGCGAGCCTAAAAAAAATTGGTTTGTTCGTGCGCAAAAGCGGGTCCACTTCTAGCAATCTGCACCCCCCCCCCCCCCCCCCCCCCCCCCCCCCCCCCCCGCATAATTCCTGCGCTACGGGCCCTGCTATATAGTCATCACTGGTGATCCTGAAATGAATTCAACAGTCTGCATGGAATAAAGTGTTCATATGATCCTGTACTTTATTTTTACAAAACTGATGATTTTATCAGGGTCCACCAAAAATATATGTATGTCACTAATTGGCCCATCCGATGCTGATCAATCAATGTCTGATACTGAGATATGGTAAATAACAATGAGAAAGACAACAAAACTGTAGAAGTTTAAGTCAACACAACTAGTTTTGATTCTGAACAAAATGATAAACAGCTCAAGTTTTCATAACTGCAGCACCATAGGTCACAGTCAAAAATAAAGATTGGCTTCAAATCTCATACTTTAAAAAAAAACGGTTGTCACAATCCACAAAATAAGTAGATCAAGTCTTAGTTTTTTTCCCCCATAGTTTTATTACCAACGTCACCTCAAATCATTGTCTTTAAAGACTGAAAATAAAATAGGCAAAACTTACCTTAATTCCCCTTTCATTCATAATTTGTACTTCAAGTTGACAGTTTTAAGTGTATGAAGACAAAGCCGGGGAGATTTTTTTTTCACTCAACAGACCACCTTTACCATATGAAATTTTGCACAATTGCACGTAGTAATTCGAGGAGATAAGCAAATAAGTTTCAAAGAGGGATGACCTAAGTTCAATGCTCTGAAACCTACTTCTGCTTATGTAGTTCATTTTTATGCAATAGTTGATACTATTCTACCTGACCAAAGGTGTGCTAAAATACTTTTTGGTTATTTTCATTAAGGCTGGGGTTTTTGGTATTCTATTATACCTCTCTCAACGAAAAAAATAAAAAAAAAAAAAAAACAAAATACAAATAATTTGTCCTCTGCCCAAGACAAAAGTGTGTCAGCCCCCTCTTGTGTATGTCCCTTACCTGGGGAACATAGGGGTGGAGTGTTGTCTATATGAAATACTAAGCTGGTAGCCCCAAGCTGAAAAAAGTGGGGAACTTGGGAGCACGTTCTAGTAACATGCTGCTATTGGATGGATTTTTTTGTCATTTTAAATCAAGAAATATGACAATTGATAGGAAATTTTGGAATCTTGGAGGAAAATTTGCTACTGTTTCCCACGAACTTCTGCATTTTTTCTTTGTTCGCAGCTCAGGGCAGCCCCTTAGTTTGCTATCTACCTACCTACAGAGTCATGTTTTGTCTGGTTGGCAAACACATCGGTCTCCTGCAAATACGCCCCAATGTACAGGTACGTGTTGTCCCACCTCATTTTGGCCCAAGTGGTAAAACGTGGCATCGGAAAGTCATTTCCCTGGATGTCTGCGAGGATACAATAAATCAATTCTTGCACATTCATGAGTGATTCAAATGTACTGAATATATCGATGCTTGTCCCCGGAAAGAGGTATGGACATGTATGGCCATTAAAGTGGCATTTTGTGATCCACAGCAACCACCCCCCCCCCCACACACACACACACACTTAAAATTGCCATTGGTTTATGTATGTACAAAATGGCCCTAATTAAAACATAAATTTCTCATTAACAAAGCGACCTTGGAATGCTAGACCTCTGTATCCCATGAAGCAAGAAGAATCCAAGAGTTAACCACAAATTTTTTAGGGTACTGAAGTGTAAAGACAACAATGAGTTTTGATCCCACCTGAAACTGTGGCTTAAAGCCACTACCAGTAATTTTTTCAAAATGTAAACAAACAGCACCCCCTATTTTTCATCAAAGTGCATTTTTTTGCACTGTTGTGTTGGAAATTGTTGTAACTAAAGATCACCGTAAGTGGCTAAGCGTAACACGCTGTATTTGTCAAGAAATGATGATTTTTATGCTTCATTTGCTAATAAAAGTCGGGATCCGACTTTTTTTAGGTGCAGAAACAGTCGTAAATGGCATCTTCAGGACCGCTTTAAAATGGTTTAGTGTCTGTTTTTCACAATGAACATTAATATAAGGTGTTGATGTGACCTAACACTAGCAATTTCGAGACAAAATGGGCATTTTGATTTTGGAAAAAAATGACTGATAGTGGCTTTAAAGGTGGTTGTTCCGATTTATGTGTATTGTGTTCTCTACTTGATATGAGAGCCTGGCACTTGCACACACACCCCATCAAGTACCGTGGAAAACAAAATTGCGGTTTTGATGGTAGACGCAATAATGCATTTTGCAAAGCCCTATTCAATACTTTGCTATTAAATATTGATGGTTAACCACTAAAACAGCATTTTTTTGTTTATATCTTGGGAATGAAATGGATCTGAGGGCTCAAATTTCAGGACGACAATGAGAAAAATACGGCCTTTCATCTGATATCAAAATCGATCAGAGGGGTCCCAAAGATGATCGGAACACCCACCTTTAAGTTAAAATATTCCTAAAATATTGATATGAGAGCCTGGCACTTGCACATACACCACATCAAGTACCGTGGGAAACAAACTTGGGGTTTTGATGGTAGATGCAATAATGCATGTTGCAAAGCCCTATTCAATACTCTGCTAATATGGTTAATAATGAGAAAAATACGGCCTTTCATCTGATATCAAAATCGATACTACTTCCGGGTAAATAAGGGGGGGTCCCCAAGACGATCGGAACACGCACCTATTTCAACCAATCTTTACATGTTTTAATCTAGCCGAAGGTTGCTCTGGCTTTTTCCGCTACGATAGCCCCTACTATCTCCTCTCCCTAAGCCAAAGCAGCAGTTCATTCAAAAAACGGGATCCACTGTCCACCATATGTGCCACAAAGTCAAGAATTTTTGTATACTTACGTTACAGTCCTCTGACACGAAATCCTTGCATATATGAAACTTGATGTAATTAGCCTCCCTACTAGCAGCTTCGATTTTAAAATCACAAACAGTGGCAAACACCAACAGCTCATGCTTCATTGTGAAATTTGACCCTAAAAGCACAAATGAACCAAAAATTTGAACCCTAAACAACAGTCGTCTCCCACTCCGGGGTGTATGTTCGGGAACAATCCAGGGTGATTTACTGCTATGTTTAAATGGTATTTTAACGGTTAAGAATCACCCACCTTTCGAAATCAATGCAGATTTTAAACCATGAATGGAAATCAGTCAAGGAAACATGTTGCGGTATAATATAAATAGAATTTAGGACTAACATCAAGGTAAGATTTTCAGTAAGTGCGTTGTTTTTTGGTACTGATTCGAATATTGCTTATTCCGCATCGGACCCGTTGCGCACCCACCCTGGCTTTTTTCAATGCACTATCGCACGTAGCGTTGTAGGAGGGTAGGTACGGTAGTTCCTGCTAAGCATAAGTCCACATTATGTCTTTAACCTGTTGTCATTAAAGGATGTGAATTTATGCAAAACCACATGGAATAGCCTTCCCTAGCTACCTCAACTTGTCGATCTCAAAATCCCTCTAATGTACGATATATACCTGTTTTCCACTATCAAAACAACTTGAGATCCTATATAAATGCGATGACATTATGTGAAAAACTTAATAAGAAATCCACATCGTACATGACAACATGTTCAATCACATAATGTGGAGTTGCTAGCAAACTATAGGTACGGACGACCGTGCAACGCTAACGTGAATGAGCTCGTTTAATCACTCATGAAAAATTTCATTATTTTAATGAACATAGCATGAATTTAGTATTGTTGTAAATATGTATATTCTAGCTAATCTACTGAAGATTTTACATAAATGGGAGCTCACATTAACGCGGAGAGTGTGGCCTAAGCGGTTAGGGTGCTTGCCTCTGGCGCAATTTTACATCAAAATTCCCGGGGTTCGAATCGCCGTGGGGTCGTGGCACTTGCTGGGATTTAATTTGGGTATATCCAATTCTGGATTGATCTGTATACCAGCTAATTGATTAAATACAGAATACAGCTCTCCTCCATGGTTCACTTGGAATTGGGCAAATGGATCATGAAGACATCGCCGTCTTCGGAGGGACATTAGCCGTCGTCCCGTGTACAGAGAGTCCCCAACTTAACATGTACATCGCAGTCAGTGTCGAATTAAGAGTAGGGTGCAAACCCCTGCCTGTTCCCATTCCTCGCCCATTCCTGCTAAGCATGACTTGACTGGTCCCCCCCCTTAATCTTTTATCAACCTGACATATTTTACCGGCCGCTCAGTCATGCAAAAATGAACTCGGACCGCATGTAGAACCAATTTTGCTCAACTTAAACGCTTCTCTAAATGAGTCCATGTTTAGTAAATGTACTTACTTTTGGGCTGTAAGACATCGTTAGACAAACCCTTAAATGTTTTAAGTAGTTTTCAGGACGAAATATAACTTAAAAGAGCATTTTGATGCCTTTTCAGAGGACTATAATTTCACTTCACAGACTAAATCCAACAGGATCCAATTGACATGAGACAGGTGGGAAGGTCATACATGTTACGACCCATTTTGTAAACATTTTACCAAACCCCATGATATACTTCCAGTTCCAGTACGGGTCGCGCGAGCGCATTCTGCTCCATGAGCATGCGTACCAGTTGTCTTGGTCAAATCCCGTTTTGCGCATGCTATTAATCGCTCGCTTTGACTGGAAGTATGTATGTTTCAGGCTTCAGGCGAAAGAAATGTTAAAAAATACCCATACACGTTTTGTAGTGATAAGCGCCACACCAACCGGAAAAACAAAAACAACGGCGTCCTAAGTTATGCAGTATGACGTATTGACATAAAGCGTGAATAACACTACGGCACGTACGACCGCGATCATGAGCTCTCTCACTTGTCATATGTATGCCTCTCTACTCTCTGTTCGACGGCCTTTCCCGATTTATTTTGGGTCTTAATTTCAGCTGACCTTTCCCCCTTGTGCGGACTACTACCGGATGCTGTCTTGCGCCATCATAATAAAATCCTGGAGTTTGGACGGAGAAAAGTGGAACTTGAATTTAAGAACATTTTTTTAAATAATCCCTCGGTAATCGGGGTAAAACAATGTGTGGCTGTACAGAGGCATTTCTCAATAATCTTGTAGTATCATTGACAGCCAAAAAATTTCTGTGAAGTCACAGCACTGTGTATTTGAGTGCTCGGATACATGATCATAGTATTTTCTTATTTGTACGCGGGTCCGAAAAGGAAGTTCTCGTAACTTGAGGTCCAGTCCCAATGTTAAAGTCAGCCCTAAAATTGTATGTAAGACCTTCTAGTTACGATTATCGGAACTGAATCCGCCCCGCCCTCAATAGCGGGCCATGTTAGGGGCGTCGTAGTTCTGCTAAGCATAACTCCACATTATGTCTTTAAACATGTGTCATTACCGGATGTTGGTTCTGCAAATACAATACGTAATACCTTTGCCTTTAGCCTGTTTTTACAGCCAAATTTCAAGCCCACTTTTCACACTGCAGACGAACAAAATATCCAACATTCAGAGACAGAATGGATTTGATATATGTGTTCCTTATATAATAATAATTAACCTTTTCAGAAGTTAAATACTCACTAGGGTCCAATTTTCTCGAAAAACATTAGAAATTCTAATTTTAAATCGGGAAACAACCGTTCATCGGGCAGACTGGCTGGAAACGCGGCCTGATAAATGTGACCTTTGATCCGGAAGGTCACTTACCGGTACCCTGGACCAACTGAATCCGCGCCTCTACTATAACGCAACGGCCGTTACAATGTGCTGCTATTTACTTGAGCCGTCATGTTTTAGTGTCGACAGGGGCTTTTGGGACTCCGGTACTTACTGGAGAAAACAAGAGAACATTAATCCTTGTTGATAAACAAACGAAAACGTGGTGACCCGTGTGTTGTGACGTTAGTGCGTGACCTCTGGTGCCTTGTCGATTTATTGCTTTCCTCATGCATTGGAACGCTGGTGAAGTGATTGTAGTCGCAATTTTGTCCAAATTTTGGATTTTATATTTTTGAGTTTTTTCACATATGTCATCGCATTGTATATGGTTTCAACTTGTGATTGATAGTGAAAGCAGGATTGTTCGCCTCTTTTGGAGGGAATTTTGAGATCGGACAAAGTTGAGTAGGTGGACAGGCAAAAGGTCTTACGTATGTATTGCAGAACTCCAACATTTTTCCCGTATGACAAACCAGTTAAAGGACCATAATGTGGAGTTATGCCTTGCAGAAATAGGAGAGTCAGTATCATGGATAAACGCGACCCCGGATCAGCATACTAGCTGAATAAATCGTTGACAGTTCCACCACAAGCAATGACCAATGACTTGTGGATGACGAGGCAAACAAACAAACATATGTGGCAGAACAAAAATGTGTGTTTTCCATTGCTTAAAAAAATGTAATTATAAACAGTGCTGCTTGTTTATGCACAAAGTCCTCGACTATTTCCCTTGATGTTTTATGAAATTGAGCAAGTGTAAGGAACTAATTTGTATTCAAAGCTGGTGCCACCACCATGAAGTCGGCAGCCTCACAGAATGAAATTGCATGGTTGATTGTTGAAAGCCTGAGAAAAAGGTTTTTTTGCCCGAGGTTGCTCTGGCTTTTTCCGCTACGTCACGATAGCCCACTATCTCCTCTCATAGAGCAAAAGGATTATTGTAGTGGCATGATACTGAATTCATCTCCAAATGCGCTTAAACTTTTACTAGGGGCCTGAATTTGTAAGTGCAAAAAAGTCCTCTAAATATTTCTTGAAGGAAATTCATTTACCAACAAAATGTTCTGTTGCTGCAACTTGCATCCACTCTTTCTCTTGAAGTTTTCCATCGATTGTAATATTTTCATCACGTCCAAGACCAAGTTGGTAGGCACTTTACGTCCTTGGCATTGGCAACCCCTTACAGTCGTCGAATACACGGTTCCTATTCCTTGCAGTAATAAAATACAAATACACAAAAGTGAGGCCCAATTTCCTACCACAATCTGCACCATATATAAACGCTTGACAACAATTAGGACAATTTTAATGCTCTCGTGGTTTTCATTGCCTAAACAAAGCTCGTAACCACAAATACTCGTGGGAGCACACCACTAAATATTAAAATACACGTAAAAAACACATTACATTTTCTGATTTCCACCCTCGTGAGAATATTTTGAATGTTTTGAGTCCATTTCCCTATAGATCACAACTGAAATTTTATGAAGAAGTTTGCTATTTTTTGAAATAATTCTAGATAAATTTTAAGAAACGTGCATATGAACAGCGCCTAGTTTCTATACACACTGCAGATTCGATTTTTCTTAGAAGATTAATGTGGTATTTATACAGGACAAAATGTAAGGGCATTTAGATGTCTTAATTTTTATCTTCAGATCCATTTGGTGGAATAAAAATGTTCGGCTGAAACAAAAAGTTCTTCTATTGCCCCATTTGGGATGCAAAGGGGATTCATAATATCTCAAACCTTTATAAGCTTTTATATCCGGCAATGAATGTGGTCAAACCATTTTAATCTCTTGGTTATTGAATTTGGTGAATATTCCCATCACCGTAGAAGAAAATACATTCGTTTAAGGAATGGTATTAGTTTGGGATTTGTTCAGAACCCCAATCATACAGGATAATGTATTTAATACATGTTCTGCTTCTCTTTTGGGAGCAGAAAAAGTCCCAAACATGTCTATTCCATTCTGAGGAATCGGGCACCTGTTGAAGTTGGAAAATAAATGGATTGATTGTTTAGATATTTTGGAAGAACTTGACTGGAAATTAATTCACAATAGTAACTTCAAATGTACCATTGCATTTTTTGACCCACTGAGATTTTTTATTTAAATGTTCCATGGGGCAATTGACTTGTTGAACACAGCCAATTTCTTCACAAGATCGGGAGGATTGAATCACCAAACTGTTACTTCAGTAACGAGTTGCCAGAATCAATTTTACACTTATTCTGTGATTGTACAAGGTGTCTATCCACTATGGGGTGAATTATGTTTTTACATCAATAGTGTTACTAAGGAATCCTTTGTGTTTACGAAGTTTTGAGAAAATGTTTTGCGTTAAGACACCCCGAGCATTTTTATGTCTTAAATTTTATATTCATCAAATGCAGCAGATTTCCAACCAAATAACCTCAATTTGTTGTTGCATTTTTCAATTTGCTCAAATTGAAACAAAAACTTGATAAAATTGCTGAGAGGGAAATTACGGCACATTTAAGAAATGAACTATTGCCGTTGAAGCCTCATAGCTCTCCTTTTTTGTTGATGGTCCTGTACATCTTTATTGTAATACCGTGGCAAATCAGATGGGTGTGAGGTGTTGCGTTTGTTGTAGTGGTTGAGAATGAGTTTGTCTTGTGTCTTTGTCCTATTTTTCTGAGTTTTGATAAATAAACACACAAAGAGAAAAAAACAACTATGCATTGCAGATGCGGTACAGATGCTGACGGACCCTATTTCTTTATATTGACAACTTCCTTAACTTCTACCTTCTTTCATTTTTTTACCAAATTGAGAGCAACTTCTGATTTTGACCCCTGTCAAATGGAAATTGACATTTCTTTTACCATTTTAGCCATTTTTACACCATAGGCTATAACTCCAAAAAAACCAATGGCCATAGGATCATATTAATAGGATGTACAAATCTATACTTTTTTAAACCTGAGGGTAAAATGGGGTAAGTGGGAATTCAATGGGGTAAGTGCATGGGACACAAACTACATAATTCGTCTCATCAAGAACAAATCTGGCACAGACACGGTTGTCCAACAAAATCTACGTAAATATGTTCTGCTTTACTTTCAAACTCAAGAACTGATTTATTCGATCTTGAAAAATGCTTAAAAGCTCACCTGACCGCATTTAATTGCCAAAATCATGCTATTTTCTTAATTAAGGTGTTAGAGTGGTCTGAAATGCAAATATATTTGCTGAAGATAGAGAAAGTTTAAGTCTATACATTTAATCCTGATAACATTTATGTTTTATCAGCAAGTTGCAAAATATTATAAACAAAATTATGCCAATATAAATATGCAAATGAGCCTATTACTATGCTGCTGTCCCCCTTACCCCACATCAAGTTCGTAATAAGCATGCTCAAACCTACCAACAGCGCAAGACACACGCAGTGACGCATTCGCGCCCTTCAACACACACGCGTACGCACGCTTAATACATATTTTGTCGGCGCATTCCCATTCTGTTTTCTATATTCAGTTGTAAACCTTAATTTCACCTGAAGATCCGACAGGCGAAACTATAGTCGTGAAGTGAATTAAATTAAATCGTTTGGAGAAAGAAATCGTCCCTCAGACTCATTTATTCTTCTATACTACAGACCGTGTTCTGACTATACTGACTTTATTTTTACGTATAATTTGAATCAACGCGAAGTGATGGAAACGAATTCCTCCTCCAAGACATCATCCAAATACTTTCATAACTTGAAAGCACATTGGACAAGAATAATACTCCTCACCGAGTGATAACTTGAATCGGGAAGTCATCGCCATTCATAACTCATTGCGCAAGATACAGCAACCAGAAAAGAAAACACCGTGATGCTCGAACAGAGAGAAACCCACAAGTGACATCGATCGTACACGTCAAAAGCTTTGTTACGCATCTGGCCCAAACTTGAAAGAAGCATGGAAAAGCATGTCTTCAATGCTACCCGCAACCTTGGAGTTTCAACTTATATCTTCATTGGTCGATATGAAAGACCCCTTCCTACCACGCACGGCGACGTCTTGCTGTACAAGCCATGAAAACAGAATGCGGAATCCTTCTCCTCAGCAGAAAGATTTGATCACCAATACCGCAACATCGACGTCAACATGAATGGAACATCAAATCATTGAAGACGACAAAATTCAAGCAAGAACTCATTGAAGAATGGTGAACAAACTATGTCAAACCATAAACGTAGATTAGACACAGTGGAGAAAGAAGAAGCATGGCTAATCAAATCACACAGACCATCGATGATGCTGAAGCAAACTTCAAAAAGGCGAAACGCCTCTTCAACAGCAATACCACCACCAGCAAATACACAAGGGGGCAGGTCACCATACCACCGGACCATCCTCAAAATGTCTCCAACAGCAAGCAACGCCCAAGAAAACATACGCCGAGCAACCAAGGTAGGACTAAGTCCAGCACTCTTACCAGAAAAGAAGACGGAAAAAAACAGAAGTCACGAGTGTACAACTGTGACAAGAAAACTGTACAACCGTTCTTTTTGCATGAGTCACCACAAACCCAGGAAGAGAACACTATTATCAACATAGTCATCACTTTCAAATAACCCTGAACGAACACGAACTTGAACTCCTCCAAGAAGGGATCTAAATTGACGCCAACCCCAAATCTAATCAACATGAATTGAAAGGGATCTTAAGGAATTCAATCGTAAGTTACGATTCAACGAATTCTTCTTGAAAGAAAATTCTGAATCTGAAGATGAAGAAGAAAATGATAATGTCGAAGTCAGTCTCGTTAAAAACAAGAGTCATTTTAACCCACCATCTCATCGCGATAAGCACCTCGATACATTCATCGATTTTATCAATAACTACTCACTCTCCACTAATAGTCACCAAAAATCTAATATCTCTTACAATGAAAGAAAAGCAATTGATTCTCTATCCAAAGACAACGATATAACCATAAAACAAGCCGATAAAGGTGGCGCTTTTGTTATTATAGATACTGACTTTTACATTGACAAAATAACGGAACACACCTCAGATCCAACCACGTATGTTGAAATAGATTCCGACGACGGTTCTCTAATCATGAAGAATATCAAGAAGCTACTAATAAATTTAGCAGCAATCTTACTAGTGACGAAAATTAGTATCTGCACTCAATTTATATTACAAAACAGAATTTATACGGTCTCCAAAATTCCACAAAAATGATCTCATCAATGATCAATCAACAAGTTCGGATTCACCCTTCATTTCATTGCGAAGCTCCTAACGACCTCAAATTTCGTCCAATCATTGCAGGGCCCCAATGCCCAACACATCGTTTGAGTAACCTAATTGTTATTCTTCTGAAACCACTTGTGAAAAATGTCAAAAGCTATATCAGAGATGATTTAGGATTCCTTAACCATCTACCTGATAGAATTAATGAACCCTCAAGGTCTAATGACCTTTTGATCGTAGTTAAGCTTTATCACCAACGATACCTCCAATGATGGCCTCAAAGCAATCGAATTCTGGCTCAACCACAATCGTTAACGGTACCCAAAGCTTTTTGAGACAACTTCATCCTTGAGCTACTTGACTTATTCTCAAAAACACAACTCATTTCACTTCAACAACAAATACTACAACAATTAGGTACATGCTATGGGCTCCAAAAATTGCTGGAACATCCGCACACTCTCTTTATGGCATACCTGGAACATTCTCTATATGATACAATCCACTCCAATTGTGGCGAGGAAGCTGGTGTATACTTCAGGAAAAACTGGTTCCGTTTCTAGACGATTGTTTCATAATATGGCCTATGATCGCTTTGGTAGCATAGCATCACTCACTAACATTCTCAACAACTCCCATCCCAACATAACTTTCACTTGCAATACCAGCAACACTAAAATTCCCTTCTTAGACAACTTGGTTTCCCTTGATGAAAACAACAACATTGATACCAAATAATAACCTAAAATAAACCCAAACAACCACCCATCACTACTTACTTTCAATCAGCCACCCATGTCACACCAGTCCAAACACCCTTACAATCTGCACGCCGTAATATGAACGATCGTTTCAAATGAAGAAAAGAAAATTAAACAGTCTCACAAGTTGAAGAAACTTCTTCTCAAACGCTCATACCCAATCCAACTGATTCAAAATGGAATCGAAAGGGCCAACATGCTCTCAAAATGAACTCCGTACACCTAAAACCAATACACAAGAAAATATTCTCACATTGGTTCATACTTTTTAATCCCCACACCAAACAAATGTCCCACATTCGAACTATGTCCCTTGAGTCCTCAAAGGTAGCTCCAAATGACAAAGGGGCCTTGCACAATACCATCTAATAATGGTAAACGCCAAGGTCCAAACCTAAAAAAACTCCTAACAAATGCCAAACAGTACAAAATACTGACAAGTCAACAACCGCAACAGTCACAAAATGCAATAACAAAAGATGCGGCACATGCAAAACCATTTACATTGAAGCACCACCTTCCTTTCACAATCAAAGCAAACATTCACAGTTAACAATAACATGTCATGTAACCTCTAAAACGTCATATATGTTATAACATGCCCGTATATACAGAACACTACATAGGCCAGACATCAAACTTAAGAAACCGAGTAACAGTACATAAACAGCAAATCAAAGACACAAACCTCAGAAAACTCAATATAGCAAACACAATAACCCCAAAAAACCCATGCGCCCAAAACAAAAAACAATGTTCACAATTTTCCCCTTTACCAATGTACCAGATGACCCACAAAGCATAATCATCAAAGAACACTTCTTCATACAAAACTCAAACAAACTAAAACACCTAATATACATAAACACACTTTCCCTCCAAAAAACCGAGCGAACACGAACACACACCTCCACCCACGCACACACACACACACACTCACACCTTACACACCTCCACTTATACATACATGGGCGCCTGTGTTACGTGCATTTACACGCATCAAAAACACACACACACACGCACACACTCACATACTACACCCATGTACAGACACTACACTCCACAAAGTCACACACACACATACACACATAATCGCCACTAACTACACACACACACCCCAATACCAATGCGCAAACTAATACACACATGCACACGACTCACATACACCCAAAAACTCTCACTATTTCGACAAATCCCTTTCAACTAACCTACTCAAACGCACCAACAGCACACATAGACCATATCCCCCGCAACCGACACCACCGCAACGCACACGCCCAACCATGTGAACGAAAATACCAACCAGCAAGTGCACGCCAACACATCAGGCACAAGTTTCCACTGATGTTTACATACCTTTATTTAATCAGTGGGAATTGAAAATTACTTGACAGGAGATACTCCACACCTCATACAGCGCAGCAAGCTACGCGTAGGTTCGGCGCGTGAAATTTGACTCAATTAAACGCATCCAAAACGAGGTGCAATGTCCCTCTTGACTAACGCAGTCCACGCGCCGCCTGTGTTCATTTCTGTTCAACAAATTACTAATCAACTGTAAAGCATAGCTACAAACCTACCAACACGCACACACACGGCATACGCAGCAACCCTCCCCCCTACACCACACGCTACGAACGCTTAATACATTATTTTGTCGGCGCATTCCCCGATTCGTGTTTTATATCTCATTTGAACCATTATTTCCACCTGAAGAGCCGAAAGGCGAACTATAGTCGTGAATGAATTAATTAAATCGTTTGGAAAAGAAAATCTCGCATCAGACTCAATTTTATTTCTTACCTATATATATATATATTATCTATATATAACTATATATATATATTATATATCCATATATATATTATATATATATATATCTATATTATAAATATATATATATAAAGCTGCGTCGCATTAAATAGTTTACTGTTTATAAGAGATGGTTGAGAAAATGTCGTAGGTTGAAATATATAAAACAATTTTCGTCAGGTTGATATGAGGTAAGATTATGAGTGATCTATATCTATATACTATTATATATATATATCTATAATTATATATATCTTTATATATCTATATCTATATATTACTCATATATCTATATATCTTTAAGACACGTTGAAAGATTGCAAGATTGAATATACTACTATTTCACATTGTTTGCACAAGGCAAATATAGCACATAATAACAATAACACGTTTAAAAAAACCTGAACCCTGTTTGTTCCCGCCAGTTTGCGTCTTTAAATAAAAACGATTTTAAAAATTATATTATTACTTTGAGATTTTAATAGAGCGCACCCTAAAAAACAGTGGTCTATAACGAAGAATAACAAATACAACAAAATGGTGTATCATAGTAAAACACATGTTCATTTAATCATTCAAAAAATTGTAATCACAGTTGTAATTTTTAATCACCATGGGTTACATTAACTTCTACATGAACATACAGGGGCTCATACTCCTGGAATTCCTATGATCACAAATGCTGATTCAATGACAACCTTTCACACCGTTTCCCAAAACCTATATATTAGTAATTCTAACCTGGAGGAATGGTCATGATAGAACACCAGCGCTGTCACCTTCGGAGTCCTACTTGTACCCCGTTTTTAAAATAAGCACTACATTATATATATATATATATTATATTAGTATTCTATATCTATAATCTATATATATATACTTATTATATATTATATCTAAGATCTGTGAAGGTGACTTTTCTAATTAGTGTATTGTTGGAGGTCTCTGGGCTTGTGGGACCAGACTTTTGGCGGTTCCCACTGGTTATTGTGAGCGCTCAAACCATTCCCTTCCCTCAGAGCATTTTTTTACAGGATTTGCTTGTAGCTCCATTTGTCTGAATGCCTTTCCGCTCCTGCTGAGCCAGATGACCGTCGCTTTGGCTGCTCTATCAGTTCTATCGCCTTCCTCTTTCCTTTATGAATCCCAATGATGCCAGCATTTGTTTGAACTTGGTGTATTGCAGAAAGCTCTGCTTCCTACTTCTATTGGAGTAGTATGTAAATTGCCCTATGGTCAGGTCCACTTGAATAAAAGTGTGTTCACTGACAAATCCTTACGTCATTCTGGGTCTCCTAGCTACGAAGGGTCAGGTCATATTCGTATGGTTTTCAGATATATGATGTCAATCCACTCATGCTTTACTACCCGGGTGTTTGGACATGGTCTAGGAATCAGAGACCGATTTAAAACGGCCCAGAATATGATGCAGGAGAGTGGGCAACCTTGGAAGACTCTCATCTTGCACTGTATCCAGTCAGTTTTCCATTCAGTTTTTTTGACACATATGAACAGCTCCTCATAGTATTTAAATATGATCCTCCTAATGTGGTCTGGAACATGATACCACTATAAAGCAAACTGAACAAGGTTGTGTGGTACAGTACCGCATGTCCAGCCATGTCACCACCTAAACTCACCACAACTGGTTTACCATTCTTTTGGGCATCTTTATTCCACTCAAACATCAGGAGCCTTAAAAACCTTCCAATGACATTGGAAATTTCTTAACCTGGTTTACATCTGATGTCGACGCGGTGCATGATTTTGCAATTAAGAAGGCAGGATCGGTGAGGAGGTAGTGTTTCGCTATTTAACCCACCTCTGAAATCGATCAAATAACCTTAGAGTGCTGTTGATAGAATCAGTAAAATTCTAAAGTAATAGTTACAATTACTCCTTTTCTGCCAGCGTATTTCCAATCTCATTGAAACACGCTTTATATGTTATACCGGTGTAAAAGGGCATATGGTCCAGCCGGAGCCATAGTCCGGGCTCCATAGACGACAACGGAATAAATTCGTGAAACTAATGTTGCCTGAAGAGTCAACTTAATCGAGTGCTCTATTCTTCATCGTTGTAGGTGGACTATGAGTCCGGAAGAGCATATCTCCTGCCACGCCGGTTTTCAAAGCCAGGTGATAAACATGATTTTTACTAATTACTGAATTACCGACCTATTTCGATCTTACGAGCTATCCCCAAGAGCTCCCAAGCTTCTTGATAAGATTACTTACAGTCGTATTTTTTTACTTCATGACCCAATATCAATATACACTGTTGCTCATGAAGTTGGAATATTTTTTTCAAACCCAATCTTAAAACGTATTTTTAGTTGAACGCCTCAGTGATCATATTAGAGTAGGTGAATGATTACATAATGAGTCCCCACTATCCAGGTGAAGTGAATCAATGCATAATTTTGAATTACGTAACAATGCCTTTTGTTGGGTTGTTTGTTCCTTTTCCCTGCGCCAAGCCTGTGTGAAACGAGCCCACGTTTTTCAGAGTCGGTTGTTACCGTTACAACAAAAAATGAGACCGAGGTTTCCTAAGCTATGCTTCGTCAATACGCCGAAGAGTGCTTGCACTCCGACGGAAGGGTACAAACAAGTCAAAGTCGCTGCTTTCCTAGGGATATCGCAGAGTACGGTCTGTAAAATCCTCAGACATCATCGAGAGGTGGGTCATTTGAGGCCACAAAAATCTCCTGGACGACCACGATTGACTACCAGACGAGATGATCGGCGACTGCTTAATCTGTGCCGCAGAGCCCGGGAAATGCCAACGAGAGCCGTCTTCGTCGCTTGTGGAGAAGACACTATGGAATTAACGTTTCCCGACAAACTCTAAATCGGAGCATGGACCTAGTAGAGAAGGACCAACTCGATGTGCATTCATGTGCATACACCGAGGCCGTCTGTGATCTATATATCTTTGCCGCGATCGATGCTGTGACTACGGTCTTTACTGTGGAAAAGCTGTCCACAAAATATTGTAATTTAACCGGATGTTGTGACCCCTGACAGTAGGGGTTTTTGGAAAGTGCACAGTACACTCAATTTCCATGTTTTTTTTGGCAAGTTGTTGTCACCAAATAGAGGAGAAATTATTTCAGAAAATACCGAAAACCCCATCAAAATCCGTCATTCCTTTGTGCAGCAACGACTGTAGAAAATAAGCTTGCATTTTTGGTGATTTGTGACCCGTAATTGTTAAGAATCTTGTGAAAATAATATGAAAATGTTCCGAATACTTCCGACTCTTGAGAAACGGTGTTATGAAATTTCAATGTACCTTGTAACAAAGTATAACTTCTGAACTGGTGCCCAAGCGCGCCCATACGTGTAATTCTACCTCGAAAAATTACCAAATTGTAATATTTTAACTTCAGGTTATGTTGAATTTGTTTAGCGTTGTGGCTGTTTGATGGCTGATACCATGTCGAACTGATTCCAATGTCAGTTTTCATCTATCTGAAATATGAGTGTGATAAGTCATACTTTATACGTAATTAAAATGCATTTTTTTTTTTTTTTTTTTTTTTTTTTTTTTTTTTTTTTTTTTTTTTTTTTTTTTTTTTTTTTTTTTTTTTTTTTTTTTTTTTTTAGGGAGGGAAATACCAACACGCCTAGTACGACAAAGGAATATCACAGACATTTGACTTTAGTTGCAATAGATAGCAGGTTCTCCTCTTTCCTTTGATACCAAAATGAGTACCCACATACTAACATGCCATAATGACGTCATAATGTCTCTACATGATGGAAAATGTTTAAGTGTTACAATATTATTTATGAGCCAGTAAATTTGCGAAATATCAATGTTTCTTCCTATATGCAGTATTTTCATACTTTATTACCTTATGATGTCATAGTGACGTCATCATTGGTTTCTACTTATTTTGATACCAATGGAAAGAATAAACTCTAAGGTGTACTGTAGGTACCAAATTTATAGGAATTGGATGTTCAATAAAGAAAATTCAAGGGGGTGGTACCCCCTTCCGGTGTGTTGTTACAAAAAATTGCTCAGGTAGACAAGGGTTAATAAGCAATAGTTTAAATGATGAAATGGCATGCTATTGGGACGTTTTCCATTAATTTCAGAACAAAATTTTTCCTGATCTTTCAATTTCTTCATTGCCATCATGATTTACATCATGCTATTTGAGGCGGGCTGAACTTTCCCAGTAAAGAGCGAAGGCCAGTCAGCCCTCCTGCTGAAAGGGTGATTATCTTAAGCCGCATTACCTTAACCCGGTAATGGGATCATGGTGGGATTTAGTAACAAAAGGCGGCAGCGTGATTCTTTTAAACTAGTTTGTTGTTGGTCTTTCTCTCTATTAGGTCCATGATCGGAGATTGCTTCAACATGGTTACCGGGCAAGACGAATGACCAAATGTCCACGCCTAACCGTTCACCACAGAGTTGCTCGACTTCGCTGGGCTTCGCTGGAAGATTACAGCTCGGACACTGGCGACATGTGGTCTTTATGGACGAGAGCCGTTACATCCTTTTTTTTTTTTTTTTTTTTTTTTTTTTTTTTTTTTTTTTTTTTTTTTTTTTTTTTTTTTTTTTTTTTTTTTTTTTTTTTTTTTTTTTTTTTTCATAAATAACTCACACTGTAAGAATCATTCCAAAAAAGTGGTAAAAATATTTTATTACAACTTTATGAGCAACAGTGTTATCAATTTTGTTTCACGCCCAAAGGATCGTCATACATTGCAATTAATAAAAATTAATAAAAATCTTGACCAAAAACTGCATACTATTGGCATTTTTCTTGATCTTAGTAAAGTCTTTGATACTATAAATCATGATAATTAGTAAACTTAACACATTTGGTATCAGAGGCCTTCCAACAACTGAAAGAAAAATACCTTTCTGGTGTACAACAAAGTATTTAATTTAACAACTTCCTATCTGAAATAGCAAATGTCACATGGTGTTCCACGGGGCTCTACTTTGGGACCCTTATTATTATTACCCTTATATTTCGACCCGTTTTGATGTGAGAGCTAAAATACGTGATTTTTATAAACCCATAGAATACTCTGTAAAATTAATATTGGTCGACCAAAATGGGGCACATTTTCGCTCATCACTTCCAAACCATTTAGGCCAAAGATTTGCTGGGTGAATGAAAAAAGGACCTTTATTAAGATACCAAAATGTTGACCACTTCGGTAAATTCTTGGCTTCTGGGGACAAGGCTATTAGCGATCGGACCATGACCCTTTCTTTGTTTTTTATGAACAACAATCATTATCATTATTATTATTACAGTATTTTTTTGTTTTCATAATCCTGTTTCGTTTGTTTTTATTTATTTTTTTCCTTTCAGCCAGTTTAATATATTTTACTTTATTTTTATTTAATTTGTTATTTATATATTTTTATTTCTGGTCTTGTGTACAGCTATCAATGTCTGTACCTTCCCCTTTTTATCACTGTTTTCATTTATGCCTAGTTTCATATTATTCATCAACGGTTATTTACTTTATTGACATTTAAAATTCGTGTTGTTTTTATCACCTGTTTTCTTTTAATGCCTAGTTTGTTTTTATTTAATACCACAACTGTTGTGTCGATAACAAATACACAATGACACACATGCACTAGACACATCGATACTACACTTGGATGCGTATAGGTTACTTTCTCATCGCGAGTCGAGTATAACATAGATCCTCTGCAATAGCGATGTTGCGGCTCCCGTCCACGGTACTCATACAATAGGCTTCTTTTCAAGTTAGCTGCTGCGGCTCCCGTTGTACGGTACTCATACAATAGGCTTCTTTTGAGGCGCAGCAGCTAACTTGAAAAGAAGTCTATTGTATGAGTACCGTACGACGGGAGCCGCAACATCGCTATTACGACATCACATTCTGTGATTAACATAAAATCTCCCATGCCCTACGGTGGAAATACCAAAAGTATAATAGATCACCTGTACAACTTGAGCATCTGTGGAATTCAATAACAGGTGGATGTAGTCAAGTGCTTGACTATTGCATAAGGTCTATTCTCCTTCAAGACAAGGGTAAGATAACTCGGTATTTTCTCCTTTCTCTCTATTTTTTTCTAGTATTTTTATAAAATTACCGCAGGCTTGAAACTTTTTCATATGTGTCAAGATTTGGTGATGGTTTACTGTGAAAATACTCCATAGGCAAGAATGCACTAGTGTTCCAACACCTGGAATTCGGTACCCCTAACATGCGGTTTATTCCGTGAAGGTTGTCAAATTGGAAGGGTGTTGGCAACATACTATATTCTCTCCTACCCATACATACTTTGATACTTAATGGTTGTACTCTCCAACGCCCCAATTGGAGCCAACCGGGGAGGATGTGGTCTGCACACGTACTTGCAATAGTCTTGCTTGTTTAGTCTGGCTTATACTAATTTGCGAAACGAAATGAAACGAAACGAAATGGGTAAGACCGGGAGAACAAAATGGTAGGATCAAAAATACAAACCAGGAGGGATATTTCAACAAGCCACAAGGTTCATTTCAATACGGTGCAATGAGCCATGAGCACATTTTAGTATTACCCAGTATTACTAAAATGCGAAAACGAGCGCGCTACTTGTAAATACAATTTCAAAATAAGCTCAGATGGCTTGCTATATGGTCAACAAGTACCATTACAACCAAACAGGCCACAAGGTTCATTTCAATGTGGTGTAATGAGCCCGTTTCGCATTTTAGTAATACCCAGTGGGCTATTACTAACTTGCAAGTTATCTTGGGATATTGAGAGAATAGACGCAATGGTAATCAACCCATGACGGGAGCCATCCGATTAAAACCACTCCGTATGACTGGAAGGGCTTCGTCGGGAACTGGAAACCGCGCCTTTCATTGATTTTTTAAAAAATGTCTTGAGGTTCATTTTTCACTCTTAATTAGTGAAAAACTTCAATTCTGTGAAGTTTGTGTTTTCACTTGTCCTTCAATTTAAATGTTTTTATTTGTTTTTGTATTATGTTAATTGACATAGCCATGAGAATCCAACACACCACTTTTTCCCTATTTTATTTCATTTCTCAGAAACTACTCACCAAAACACAAAACTCATCTGACTCGGATTACCAAAAGTTGGATCTACACATGATTGTCGTCATTCAATATGCATGGATGCAGATTTAGATTTCTGCAACAGCAGGTCAACCGAAAGTGGGCAAGGATTCATTGGTTGTACCATAGAAGCTCGTGTGAATGGTCTACCAAATGTTTGAAGCAAAGTAGGGTCAAATAAAAATATGTGTTTGTAAAGCAGCTTTTTTTTGATAAGCGAATTTACTTTCGGATATAAGGGCGAGGCATTATAGATAAGGACGTCGCCGGATAAGGAGAGGAGACCAGCTAGTATAATCATCACTGTTAAATTTCACCATCAATTTTGAGTTGTTTTTATACAACTACTTTATCATAAACGCATACACAAAAATACACTCTAAGTGAGAAAAGTATGAGAAACTTCAGGGTCATGCTACCTGGAAAAAGCAATGCTTAGAGTATGCCTCCATTTAGGATCTAAATGAAGAAACAGAATGATGTCGCGTAGCTGCCCTTTCTTATGGAGCTGTAAGTGATGTCTAGATAGATCCTTTCTCCTTCATAAGCTACAAAGAGGTTACATCAAGCAGCTCTTTTTATAAAAGTACCCAAATACAAGTCGATGTAGCGCAATTAATTCGAAGATTATGTAACAGTCTTCTCACAAAGCAGACTCTACAACACAATGACCTTATTTTAATGATAAATTATGGCCCATGACACCCTATTTATATCATGAGCAGGTTAACTCTTCATGCAGCCAGAAATCAAACATGCAAAAATGAGGTATTTCCCACCCAAAAACCACTATGCCATTTATATATATGTTGCAAATTAATATAATAAACGTCCCCGCAAAGCGGCAATGGCATTGTGGTTCTTGGAGAAAGGGTTGAAATAGGGAAGCTTCAATTACGAATTTTACATAAAAGTGAATTTTGTGGAATAAAGTAAAGTGGTGTTTTTGAAAACCAGCAAAGGGTAATATTTGAGTATGTCGCTTTATAATGCGGAATGTTTTAAATTCATCCGTTCTCATGAAATTTATAGAGGACGTCCTTCTTTCCCTATCCGGCGATGTCCTTTGTGGCAATGTACCTGATGTGCTTTCCAGGATGGTTTTCGGTTACCCTTACTATACAAGTGCCAAATTCGGTACCAAAGTTGACAAAAATGCCCAGACAAGTATGAAATCTCATTAGGAAACTCAAACTTTCAGAGTCGTCTCAATCAACTCAATACCACATAGAAATGCGGCTATATAAGTACAGCCATAGCGGCCTCATACCTCTATTCTATTTTATTTTCCTTAAACGCTTAAAATAAATGACATTAATAAATTGTAAACTGTAATTCTTCATGTACGATTACCTTCAAACTTCATCAACAACTATTTCACCACATATAGACAAGTTCTCATACAATTCTTGGACTCATCTTCTTCAATAAGAGGCTTTGTGCTGTCATGGTGTAAATGGTGACATTGGGTATACGTGGTCATTTCGTTTGATGTTCATGCATTATGCAATTATGCCGGTTAGCAGAGGTGGCGAATACATTTATTTGCTTTCCAATCTTTTGTGATGGACAATGACTCGCATCCATATGAAGAACTGTGACACATGTTGTGTTGAACAGCTTCACTTTGGTGGTTATAGGTAGGGTGGGTTTCTCCATAACTGATCCAACTTCCAGAAAGCCATCAAGCCAGTGCTTTATACATAACCTATACTACAACGGCATTTATATAGGCCGCCCTAGCAAACAACACAGACAAGCGCTTTACTGGGAAAACATAAAAATAGCAAAAAACTAACACAAAAAGAGACATTAATTGAATACAAATGAGTTTTCACTTGACCCTTGAAAAATGTCCAGTGATTTGCCCCTGCCGGAATGTTGATTGGAAGAGAATTCCATAGGCGTTGACCAGCGACTTGAACGCATTATCTGCTGTACGTGTCCGGTTTCTGGTATGGAAAGGCGTGTAGCGTCATACGATTGAACTAGGGGCATATGCAGTTTGTTAAAACGATTAGATTGTTTTAGATAGTCCGGGCTTGAGAAATTGAACGCATTTGTATACGATGACTTAAGATCTTAAAGTCAATGCGCTTACGAATTGGTAACCCAATGAACCGACGTAGCAATGGGGCACTGGGTGTATCGCGTCCAACCAAAACTACAATCGTGCGGCTCTATTCTGTAGGCGCTGCAGACGAGTAAGGTCTTCTTCGTGGCTCCAAGGAGTAAGGCTTGCCATAGTCCAATGCGAGAGAATCGATGCCTGACAGCCAACTTGGCAAGTCTCCTGGTCTATGAAGCGTCTAATCCCTGACAAAGATTAACGAGATGACAGTGAACACACTTAACAACAGATACATTTGACGGCAACATGTTCAAAACAGGATCGAATACGACGCCAAGATTTTTCAAAGCAACTGTCCGGTTTAATGGTGACATCATCCAGAGTTAACTTGACACCACAGATAGCAATAAATCTCGCGAGGCGGTAATGCAAAAACTCGTTTTTCCTTGGTTGAGTGCAGTTTGTTTTGGTGACATCCATGCTGTTATTTGACGTACACATGTCTGGAGTTTGTTAAGGGCACGCTCACACTCGCCATCGATTCTCGGATCAAACCCATAGACTTGGGTGTCATCTGCATAGATGTGAAAGCTGACATTATTTCTGCGCAATATATCTCCGACAGGATGAGTATACATTGTATAATCCTTGGCCTAAGATGGATCCGTGAGGCGGCCAAAGTTCAAAGTTTTGTTCTTTTAAAACTCGCCTGATATACAAATACGGTTTTTTCTGTTTTCACGATAACTGCAAACCAAACCCTTTTTTGTTTTGAGCATGGCCCTTGATGTGGAAAGTATGACAAAGCCTGTTGACAAAGATTAGCATGAGCGATTGTATCGAACGCAGCCGATAGATCGAGCATGACAAGAAAGACTGCATTCTTATTGTCAATTGACATAGCAATGTCATTCTGTTACCCTAAGAAGGGCCGTCTCAGTGGAAGGATACGATTTAATAAGCCGACTGAAATGTGCTCATTAGGTTATTATATTGAGATGCTCAACTCCAATCTCCTGGAGTCCGCCATTTCAGCAATCTTTGCCCCACTTGATATTCACACTGGCCTATAATTTTAGAATATTGGGATCCAGTGTCTGTTTTTAATAACCGGCGTGATTATAGCTTCTTTTAGAGCATATGGAAAAATACCCGTTGCAAAAGATCTTCACAATTTCAGTAAGACCTGAATGAAATGGGAAGAATATTCCTTGGAGGAGCCACATCGGTAGAGGGTCGAGGAGACACGATTTGTTGGAGCATCTCTTGAGAAGTCTTTCTATTTCGATAAGGAAAATCCAGAGAAACTGTCTTACAAGTATGAAGGCTCGGTGCATCACTCGCAGACATTCAGCCCTTCCCCTTCAGTTAGCGTATATGCACACTTCATTATTAGACACACAAGTCATTCCACACTGGTTTTGGAAATCCCGATAGTTTTTTTGAACATCCAAACTGCCTATCCCGGTCGTAACTTCCGTCTGTTTTTTGGATCTTATCAACGAACAAAATCAGCAAATCTCTCCGTAGGCTCAGACAAAGAATCAAACCAGGAAGCAATTTGGGCATTAAGTTGTTAAGTAAGTAATTAAGGAGTACTAAATTTTTGTTTTACTGTCCGCAGAAAACAGTTTGTCGTGAAATTAGCAACGTTTTGGCCCTCACATATCAAGTCTGGACAGCTTGCTTGTGGCTCAAGATACTGTTCTTTATCTGTATACTAACGACTCTTACGCCATTTGTTCTCAAGGCGTCTACGAAGGCGCCGAGCCTCATGACTACCATCATTGTACCAAGGCATACGTGGCCGCCTAACAAAAATTCTGGTTTTAAGGAGGACAATGTCTATCCATGACTTAGCGATTGATGACTCATAATGAGCAACAAGATCGTCTGCATTGGCATTAATAGGCATACTCTTCAAAAGATAGTCATTAAGTCGTAAGCCAAATGGACTGAGCATCCAAATGACGGAAAATCCCTGGAGGATCGTGACACTTCAGAGATTCTGAGTCTGTTCTTTGAAGGGTACACGTAACAAAAAAGTGATCTGAATATAATTATTCAATTACGTCCCAATCAGTAATCAGTTTGCTTCAGGACGATGGATCAACAAGTCAATGGTTTTTAGTGCACTAGATGCAATAATAGACCAGATATCGTTGAAAATCGGTCATATGATGATGGCTGTAGTAGACTTGGGAGTGTAAATGAGATTACAATTTAGGTCATGTTTTCTGCTTGGGTACACTGATATGGCCAAAAGTGTTTATGCTGCTGAGGGGTCCTGCCAAACTGAGTTTGTCATTTGATGGGCGCTAAACTCAGAAAGGGCTATGTCATCAGCAAAATTCAGAGAGTCGAAGAAGAAAATGGCTTGGTCATAGCGGTTAGCAAGCTTACCTCTGGGGCAAAGGGTCTTCGGTCAATCTCATTGGGACAAATTGGGATATATTTGTATCAGATATTGATTAAAACCTGAATACCACTCCTCCATGGTTTATGGACATAATATGGACGGTCCTATTAATGGAAACTAAGGCTTTCTTGAAGTCGATGAAAAGTGACAGTAAGAGGTAGTTGGTGATCTTTGAATCCCTCCATAATTCGTCGAAGGATGTGTGGGTATGCTGCGCACAACGTACACCATGGATGGAACCAGGCCTGGTTGATCCTAAGGATGTCAATAAATGTCGTCGGAAATCATTACATTTACACAGTCAAAGCTACATCCCACCCCTCCCCCCCCCCCCCCCCATCTTTCTCCGGAGTTTTTCCTTATCTCTTCCAAAGGCGTGGTGATAACTGTGATACAATACAAATGCAATACACGATTTTGAGTTAGAGCAACCCATTCTATATGTATAGGATTTCATATTATATTATGGCATAGTGACCGAGGTCTAGCTGAGACTATTAAACATGCTGTCGTTTATTAACTTTAGGACTTGCAGACTAACCATAATCCCTCACGAGTTTGATCATCGCAAGGGCAAAAATGCGAAATTGCTGACCTTAAACATATTTTACAAAAAATTCTAGAGGGTGTCTCGAAAGATTATGTCACTTTGATGTAGAATATGTTTTATAGAGATGACAGTTGTTTGGTTTGAGGTGACAACCCCAAGGTTTTAATGGCATTTAAAGGTTACTTGCATCATTTTAGTCACGCTTTCAATTTGTAAGCAGTGGTGTAGCAGAGTGGCGCTGCCGATACCTGTTGCCAAGTTGAATCGTGGTTACACGATTGTAAACGTGACACTGGACCTGGTGTATCGTTCAGTATTGTTGTTGTAACACCATTTCTTGGGAATAATTACGCGACGAACCGCCCACATTACCGGGGGCCGGGATCAAAGAATGAAAATACGGGGTTAAGGCTGGCGCTTCCAAACCTGGGGTGCATTCGGTGACAGAGGACTCAAACAAATAGGGGTATGTGAGGCGAGGACCGCCAATAAATTGACCCAAAATAGGGTTTTTTAGGGTTGTATGCTTAAATTTTCCAAAAACATGTGGTTTTTTAGAAGTGCTGCAAAAAATTACCAAAAATAGGGGTTTGGTGACAATTTCAAATTTCCCCCCAAAAGGGCCTTTCGGTGGAGAGTGGTTAAAAACTTACAAAAAAAGTGTGTCAGTCGGGTGACATTTAAAATATATGGGGTCTGTGGGGTGACCAGCGTTGCTGAAAAGTGGGGTCTTTAATAGCCTTACACAACCGTCAACCGCCAAGAGGGGAGTTGCCCCCCCCCCCCCCGTATATTCATTACTATCAGCAATATGGTGCATCTCATGTCCCTCGTGTCAATACAATTTTTGTCCCTATAGTCTTAAAGTGTGCAACTGTCAAAATAATTACCTCCACCAAATTAAAATTCTCGGAGGTCGGCAAGGGGAGCGTCCATGATCTTCAAGTTTTGTACACGAACTGAATCGGATGTTTGTTGTTTTTTTTTTAAAGTGACAGGTGTAGAAGTAATTATTGTCCGGCGTACTCATAGTCCGGGAACAATGGTGAACAATAGGGTAATCGATTCAGTTGACTCTTCACGCAACATTAGTTTCACGCTTTATTCCGTTATCGTCTATGGAGCCCCGGACTGTGGCTCCCGCCGGACTATATCTGCTTTCACACCGGTCCTGTTTCAGTGATCGCTCCCGTTTACTCAGCTAGCGGGAGACCGCGCGAAGCGCGGGCTTCCCACTAGTTAACATAATAGCAGGCAACTCTTTTGTCCTCTTTCAATTTATGTCAATATGGGAAAGCCAGGTGACATTTGTTTTCAATAGTAGATAACTCTTTGTAAGTAAAGTATTGACATGTTATGTAACCACGGATTCGGGTCAATATATTTATAAAAGAGACTTTAAACTAAGTCAGGAACTGGCAACCATACATTACATTGTTATGCGTTCCCGACACACAGTGCAAAATACCATCGTACCGCAAATGTCACGTGTTTGTGCCATGTGACTAAGTCTAGCCATAATGAGTCACGCAGCCCCCCCCCCCCAAGAGGTGACGTAGTGTAGCGCCACGTGCGACTGGCGATCTTTGAGGTACTGATTTCGTGCAGTATGCCTCTGCTCCACTCTCTTGATCGAGGTGCATATCCCGGTTCATTTTGGATCTCTGCTTCCCTTATCTCTTCCCCTATCTCTCTATCGCTTTTCAAACCTTTTCCACCTCCGATGCAAATATGTTGGGCCCATCCTTTTGTTTCCTGCTTTTATTCCTATCCTATACGTACGGTTTGTGTATGTTGCGTTTTTGCTCTTTTTTCTTGTGTGATTGATTGTAATTTGTGCTAATATCAACAATTAGCTTGAATAATAGCATTATCCGTCAACTTTCACTTACTGTGTGAACAGCCCTTACAGCCTGTGCTGTTCACTCAATAAACGGAAGTTCTAAGATCATTGTCCCAATACAGCTCAAATCGTCTATATACATCCTACTTTCTACAAACGACTGGCAGCAGCTCTCATGTCTGCTGGGATTTGCATCTAACCCTTTTATTTCTTACAGGAAAATGTCCAACATGGTTTTCACAATGCAGATTGCTCAGCCTGCAAGTCTCACCTCAAACCACCCTGATGGATGAAACTGTGGACATTCAAGTGTCCAGTCTCCAGCCAGGTCAAGAGGTCACCATTAGGTCCTACTTTGATGACGAGGACAAACAGTTTGAGGCACATGCTCATTATGTAGGCGACAAGGAAGGGCGGGTCTCTGTAACAGAGCATCAGTCCCAGGGAGGGACATACACAGGTGAAGTTGATATAAATGGTGTGTATGGCACAGGCCCGTACGCAGGAGGGGGTGCGGCTGCACCCCCCTAAATTCCACAAAAGGGGAAAAAGGTCCACTTTTTGATGAATCTCTTGTTAAAAAGGTCCTAAATTCAAAAGAATTTTGCCAAGAAAGTCCACTTCTTGGTGGTGAAATGTTCAGAAAGTCCAAAAGGCCCATTTTAGGGGGATTAAGTCCACTTTTACCAAAAAAGGTCCACTTTTCGAAGTCCCGCACCCCCCCCCCACAAGTAAATCCTGCGTACGCCCCATGATTTGTTTCTAGAGCGAGAGCAAGGACTTGGGTCAAACATCATCGTTTTCATGGTCCCACTACATCTCAGCTTTGACACTTTGGTAGTTAGTATGGACCCTCTACATCAATGCAAGGTAGTTAGTGGTGTCAAATTGTGGTGTCACTTTTTCAATAGGGGCCAATTTAAGTTTACACAGGGGTCAACTTCAAAAATTGCTCCAACATGTGAAAATGTAGCCATAGGTTGTTCGTCTTGTCATAAGGATCCAAAAATGTATAGTTTGGAAACCATCTGGTGACCAATTGGTTTTAGAGTTTATTGGGTCAAAATTGCCTAAAATTGCAAAAAAAGGTCAATTTCCATTTGTACAGGGTCAAGTCAGAAGTTGCTCCAATTTTGGTAAACAATGAAACAAATTGTTCATCTAGCGTAATTTGTCAAAATAAGGAAGAGTTGCATCTGCAATGCACGTTATCATTCTATATTGAACAAAATAGGTCATGGGGCAACAAAGCCCATTGACATTGACCCTTCTTTGACCTATATCTCGGTAAGTTAAACATTTAATATAATCAAACTATACTTTTTTGAAGTCTCATTTCCTCAGGCAAGCATTTTTGCAAGCATTTAAAATATAATTAGTTTATTTTTTTTATTTTTTTTATTTTTTTTATTTTTTTTATTTTTTTTATTTGTTTGTAAATTTATAGCCATTTTTTACCCCAATAACTCTAAAACCAATGGTCATAGATGGTATAAACTATACATTTTTGGAATCCTTCGTGACAGATGGACAATATGGCATATATTCAACATATTGAGTACATTATAAAACTTTGACCCCTGTGTAACCTAAATTGGCACTATTGGAAAAAGTGACACCACACTTTGAAACCACTAACTACCTTGCAATTGATATGGAGGGTCCATACAACTACCAAAAGGTGTCAACCCTTAGAGTTTAGTCGGGACATAACGCTCCCTAATAAAGACCCTATGACATTCTGCTCCTGGTCTATATACTAATCTGGCATGGCCTTTACACTTCAAATGATAAACAGCCAGGTGTTAAATATTGCTACATTCTGTTTTTGCATCTTAATCCATGGTGTATTGCAGCTTGATAACTAACACTATGTCCATACAAGCAAATATTGAGTCATCATGTAGTCTATATAGTTCAATTCGTATCAGTTGGCAGTATCTTTTATAAAGGCATTATTTTAATAGTGATAATAATGTATGGAGTATTCATTGTGTTTCAAAAAAGAAACATATATGATTAACAACGCTACAAAGAAACAACGGCCATGAATACAAAACCTTGTTTCAGAGACTGAACTGCGGAAGTTGACCTGATGGCATGTGGCAATTGATTCCAGTGATTTGGTCCAAACACACTGGAAGATCCATGACCTCTTGTCAATACTTGAACGGAGGCCTTCTCTTGATAGTATATAAATGGCGATCCAGTGTTGAAGATAGACAGGTGACAGACCATTCAGACCATTCAGTGCCTAGTAGATGATGACGAGAACTTTGAATTGAATATTTTTGTCAATGGATAACCAATGTAAGGAGTCTAACAGAGGAGATGACGATTGATAGCATGGCAGTTGGAAACTTCTGCACGCCGCCCAGTTATGTAGACGAACATCCTTTTTCTGCAACCAGAGAGGAGTGCATTACTTTTGAGAGCTTAAATAAAACAAGTGCCCACATAGCAATACACCTAGCACCACACCTAGCACCTTGGTTGATAAAACGGCAAATTCTAGTCATGTTTCACGGAAGAAAGTTTAACATGATTTTCTCATAGCCTGAGTCAAAGATAAAGCCCAAACTTTGGATTGTAGAGGATGGTATCATTTTAGTAGAACCAATCTGTATTTTGATTTCGAAAAGCCTGGTTCTATTGTTTGGAGATACAATAAATAATTCTGTGTAATTAAATGTCCATGGCCCGATCGCTAATAGCCTCGTCCCCTGAACCCCAGATTTTACAGGAATTGGCTCAAAATGTTGGTATCTGAAGAAAGTTACTATTTTTCTCATTTACCATGTGGTCGATCAATATTAATTGCACACAGTACAATTAATGGGGGAGGGGGGGGGTAAAAATCATGTGTTCACGAAAATATCGGTACAGAAATCGAGATGAAAACTTTATATGGGCCTCCCCATTTGAGAAGTTGGCAAACGCAAAGCTGCTCCACACAACGGTGCCATGCTGTAAAGATGGCACATGTAGTCTTATGCAAGATACAACCTTCTTATGCGACATTAACTGCAAGGGTTTTATCCAAAAAGAGAAACAACAGAATAGAAAGGTATTTTGTTCCCTGGCTAACTAAAAAGTCGGTGATTTGACACATTGGTTGTTATCCTAAGTTGTACTTGTGTGATTTTTTTCTTTCACTTGCAATAATCAGGCGAAAGAAATTCTTTGGCTATCAGTGCCAAAAGTTGAACTCAAGCTAGATTTGCTGTCTTAAGGTAAACATATTGTTGGACACTAGTGCATTTCCCCTATGTGTGACCTTTGAACTATGTATGTGACATTTGACCTCAGATTTATTTGATGCTCAGGTTAGCGGTCCTTTTGACCAAATTTGGTGGTCAAAGTATAGGGCATTTCTATGCAAATTAACCTCTAGATGACCTTTAACCTTTTTAGTCACTCTGTAACCCTGCAAACAAAGATCAGAGTGTCCTCGTATACCTTCATGCCAAATATTAGCCCCATATGTCAAAGCATAACGAAACGTATAGCCGGACAGACTCGCAGATCTCATTTGTTATCAATGATGGATATTCTTGCAAAATGTCAAGTTGCCCTTGTGAATTCTTGCAGGTAAAGAACCAATGGGACTATTTTGGGGAATGACGGCATGTCCTTGGCAAAGACTGGGTACACGCTATACGAAGCGAGATGTCACCAAACCACTTACCATCAGTATTTCCGTACATGATGGCCACATGGATGCAGACACTGTCAGGGAAGATACCTCACAACTAAAAAGAACATCTGTCGAACGATGGTACATGGGACCTAATGTAGAGCGATTCAAAGTGAACGAAGGGAGGCTCACTGGTACCGTACTCAAACCTAAAGGTGAGCGTGAAGGTATCAGTCTGTTTAGGTTCAATAGTCCATCGGTAAAATAATCATATGTTTTACTGAGTAAAACTATTTAGTGTATTTTTAGGGATAGAGTTTAGGATAAGGTTAAAGCTAGGGCTAGAAATTGGGTTAAGGGTAGGTTTATGGTAGGGTCGGGGTCAGGGTTAGTACAAATAGTCACCCAATTCACATAGCAGGAACCTGTTGTAACTGGTAAATGCTATTGCTATTCAGCAGGTACCTGTTATAACTGACTCAATGTATACACTGCATACAGTGCTATCATATCACAATAGTATTATCGCTTTATTCCGTAAAGCTTATGTAGGATTAAAATCAATCTCCTCCCACATCCTCCCTCGCTAGTGTAGTGGATAAGAACATCGATTTATAATGCAGGTATCACAGGTTCGATTCCAACCATGGCCTTTTTAAAATAAATGTATTTCAATATTGTTTTAGAGTAAGGAGAAACATTACTAAGTCCAGGGTTGGAAATACGCGTGTACAATACGTTAAGGAACAGTAACCCGTTCCACTGGTACCTACTGTATAGCACTGTATGCAGTGTATACACTGAGTCAGTTAAAACAGGTACCTGCTGAATAGCATCTACCAGTTATAACAGGTTCCTGCTATGTCAATTGGGTGAAATAGTTTAACCCCATATATCATAATATTTTTTTCCCTTTTAAAAATGCATAACATTTACGGTTTTATGAGACCAAACCTTATGAGACCAAAACTTTTAGGATGGGTTATTACAACTTAACCTATGTGTGTATGTAATCATAAAGGTAGATCTTTTCACCCTTTTGAAACCCCACCCCACATGCGGACCTAGAGTCAACAATGCTCAGTTAATGTAAAAATGTTACAGGCATATTTGTAACGGCTGAGTGTGGCACCAGGGCCTGACACTCAATCTTCTCAGGACCATCCCGAATCGACACCGTGTACAATTCATATGTAATAATTACATATGCTTGCAAACCGTAGCTTTTTCCTTATGACCAGTGATGGGCAGAGCAGTCGACTGCGTCGTCTGAGGAACGGAATCCCACAAGGATCAGTACTGGCTCCCATGCTGTTCAAGTTGTATATCAGCGATTTACCTCAAACAACATCTAGACAATATGGCTACGCCGACAATCTTGCTCTTCACTCAGACTGAAGCTGGAGTGAAAGTACACTTATTTCAGATATGACCCTATTTGCAAGACCTCAACACCTGGAGACTCAAGCGCAAGCGGAGTGAAGCCAAGACCATTGCTAATGCCTTCCATCTTAATATCAAAGAGGCTCATCGCTAGCTTCAAATCAATCTCAATGGAGCGCCTCTGCCATACAATCCTACACCAACCTATCTGGGAGTGAAGCTTGACCGGCAGCTTACTTATCGGCAGCATCTCGAATAAGTATGTGCAGAGGTATCTTCCAGAATTAACCTCCTGTGCCGCCTTGCTGGCATATTCCTGGGGTGCTAGCACATCCACCCTACGCACCACCGCCCTGGCTCTAGTCTACAGCGCTGCTGAGTATGCCGACCAGCATGGTGCAATTGCTCTCACACAAAGAACTGGCCACAGTACTCAACGAAACCATGAGAACCATTACTGACTGCCTTCGTTCCACTCCATCTGAGTTTCTACCAGTGCTCTCAGGCATTGCATCTGCAGTACTTCGGAGAGAACATTACACACACATAAACTGGGGAACAATGCTCTGTTGGACAAGCACCTGATGAGTTAAAAGTGAAATTATATGACCAAAGACGAAATTACTTTGTACATTCAGATGATGGGCTATGGATACGACGAAATTAAATTGATTTTGATAAAAATTGTATAAAAATAAAGTTAATTTTATTTATCAAATATAATATAATTGACCAAAGACATTTCAGTTTTCTTGGGACGAAAAACAAGTTAACGAGATATGAAATATAATGAAAAATGTTTTAAACTTACTAGGAAAACCTAGAGTAATCTCAGCAATTCACGGTACCATATTACATGTCTTGCATATAGGTCGCTGGATACCCTTGACTTATGATTTCTTCTTCAAACGTGGTGGATTGAATAGAAATGAGCAGCAATAAGTTACGGGTCTTGGTTCATGATCTTTGTTCATCCCTGTTTCATTTTCCAATAATATGATTAATTATGATTTTGTAAACCCAATAGAGTACTATGCAAACATTAATATTGGTCGACCAAAACGGGCCATTTTTCGCTCATAACATCCAAACCAAATATCTTTCAGTCCAAAGATTTGACAGGATAAATGAGAAAATGTTAGCTTTCTTCAGACAACAAAATATTGACAACTTCCGGTAAAATCTGGGGTTCTGGAGACAAGGCTGTTACCGATCAGGTCATGGACCTTTAAAGATTTGTACTTGTTTGTTTTAGCCACATGCCCAGACCGAATGCAGCTAAAAGTTGGTCAAAAGAACCACTGATCCAAGATTCATTGGGGTGTTCATATATTGAACTCGAGTGACCCCTTTGTATATTTTAATGGGGTCAAATGTCATATATGGATATACAAAACGTCATTTATATGCCATATAATGTGATAAAGAATCACTTCTGTAAATGTTACATATTTTGTGATCGTGTAGCTATGAAGAGAGACAAAGACTCGTGGTTGAAGACCCTGAAGCCTTTTTCTGGAGTCTATAATAATTTACCTTGTGTGTCATGAATGGCTTATTTATCAGGCACAGGACCTTTTCCGGCAGTTATAGATATGTTTGGAGCTGTGCTACCAGGTACTAACGAGATCAGGGCAGCTTTGTTGGCAAACCATGGCTTTGCAGCTTATTCTTTGTCATATTTTGGGGAAGAAGGGCAGTACCCAACTTTGGATGAAAATAGTTGTTTGGAATTGGAATACTTTGAGGTAAATAATATCTGGCTTTTGAAATTTAAAGACGTACACTATCAGGTAATTTGTTGTGCTGTTGTATTAGAAATATTGTTGTGGTGATTACTGTTCACTATACGTGACTTAAGCTTTAAAACAAACACTGATTTGTAAAAAAAAAGTATCGCGATACCAATTATTCAAGCACGATCCTCAGATGACCTTTGAGAGTGGCGGCGACGGAGGGGGCACGGGAGTCCAATTTCCCTCTAACTCAAGTTAGAATGCAATGCATTTTTATACAGTAGTAGGGAGCATATCAACGATTCTTTAGAGCATATAATATATACTTAGTGCTGTAGGGCCCTCTCTTATTTTCTTTTAGTTACCTGATATATAGCGTGGAATATCTCGTCAAGGTACATAAGTAGAACACAAAAACACAAAACATGAATACTAAATATTATTGAGTTACTGGTCTAGACATGCAATCTATTCTTTTCCTTGGTTTCGACTATGTACATAATTAGCCCTCGTCTGAAATGATTAAGCCCAAATCAGCGCCCTTATGGATAAACAGAATGATTTGATAAATAAAACCACTCCGGAGTGGTTTCAATCAGCAGACCGCGGATCATGGCGTTAAACACAAACAGAAATACGCGGTGCGTAATTGCGATGGTCCCACAACGGTGCTTTAATCACATTTTATTGAAATTATGCAAATGAGCTCATTAATATTCTTAACCTGTCCAAAAAGTATAAGGCACATGACCTTGACATAATTAGTCTGTAGAGACTAATGAATTTTGAATTTCTGAATTTTTCTGAAATCTAATGAATTTTCTTCAAAGTATGCAAATGGAATTATTAAAGGTGCGTGTTCCGATCGTGTTTTGGACCCCTCTGATTTACCCGGAAGTAGTATCGATTTTGATATCAGATGAAAGGCTTAATTTTTCTCATTGTTGTCCTGAAATATGAGCCCTCAAATCCCTTTCATTCCCAAGATAGGAACGAAAAACCGCCGTTTTAGTGGTTAACCACCAATATCAGGCGCGGATCCAGGGAGGGGGCGCGCGCCCCCCGGTAATTCTGCAAATTCTTGCAAAATCAGCCCATTTTGAGCTATTTTGGACCAGTTACAGCCTTTCAGCCCCCGGTAATTTTGACATTTTTCAAATCCTGGATCCGCCATTGAATATTAGCACAGTATTGAAAAGGGCTTTGCAATATGCATTATTGCTTCTACCATCAAAACCGCAAGTTTGTTTCCCACGGTACTTGATGGGGTGTATGTGCAAGTGCCAAGCTTTCATATCAAGTAGAGAACACAATAGACATGGATCGGAACAAGCACCTTTAATATTCATAACCTGTCCAAAAAGTATACAGCACATTACCCCATCATGTTCTATCACCGAAGTTCATTGAGTAATCGGTTTAGTCTGTAGAGTGGATTAATGTTTTTAATATGCAAATGCACTCATTAATATTCATAACCTGTCCAAAAAGTATACAGCGCATGACCTCATCATGCTATATCACTGTGCTACGTTAGAAGTCAATTTAGTAATCGGTTTAGTCTGTGGAGTGGATTAATACTTTATCTTCAAAATATGCAAATGAGCTCATTAATATTCATAACCTGTCCTAAAGTATTCAGCACATGACCTCGTGTTCTATTACTGTGTCACGTTAGAAGTTCAGTGAGTAATCGGTTTAGTCTGTACAGTGGATTAATACTTTTGCTGCTCATCCGCCAGCCCATCTTGGGTATAACATAAGCCCACACAAAACATTGGTCTGTGACCTTTGTGCCTTAAAAATCAACGAGTACGAGTCTGTAATATTCATATCATTGACACATCTGCCGATTAAAGTTACGACAAACCCAACATTTGGTTACATATTACTGGATGTCTTTAATAGACTCTTATTAAGAATCCTATATGTTTTATGGTATGATATTTTGGTGTGTAAAATATATCTGTATTTTTCCAAGGTCCAAGAGACCTAGACTATTATTTGAGAGCAAATTGAAGAAATTTCATATTTTGTTGAAAATGTGGGTGCGCCACTTTACATAGCCGGGTTCGTACAGCCATGCAGACCTCTGCGGGGAATGCAGACAATAGACCGTATTCAATAGCCAGCCATGTTGGTGGACAAGATAGACGCATTTCAGTACTACAATACATTCACCTGTCAATGATACCTGTGCAATCGCTAAACGTGGAAGTTAATGTATTGTAGTCCTGGAATGTATGCATCTTGTCCACCAACATGTCTGGTGGCTGACGTCATATTGAATAGGTCTATAGCAAAGTTGATCAGCTGTTGCATTTGTGCAACGCCTGCCATTTGACCCTGCACAACAATTTTCACGGCAGAACAGTTGTACTAGTGTGATCTCGGGACTGGCTGGAGAAAATAATAGTAGTCAGCGAAAGAGAAACGACAATGGCTTTTTGTAATTATTTTTATTTAATTTATTTTTTGACTAACAGGAGGCATTAGACTGGTTTTCAAGTCAACCATATGTCCAGCAAAGTGGTGTTGGGGTTGTTGGAATATGTAAAGGTGCAGAAATTGCTGTAGCAATGGCAGTCAACTTGGCAGACAAGGTAAACTATCAACCATGCATAGATTACAGTTTGACTATTTATTGAATTTGGGATTAAGGTTTTAGGTGGGTTAAGGATCAGGATTTAGGACAGTGTTATAGAGGTTAGGATTAGGGCCTACGTCAGGCAGGAGTAAGAGTAAAAGTAATAGGAGCTCATCAAAATATGAAATGGTACAACATAGTCGTGGTTTCCAGTTCACCTCAGGTCAATAGTTTGCACTATTTCTCTAAAGAGCAGTTAAAAGTTAGAGTATTATGTGCTGCAAAAAGTTGGATAAGCTCCTCCAGCTCCAAACATTGGCTGGGTACTACAAAAACTTTGTAATCTAAGGGGAAAACAACTGGGAGTTTATAATAAAAATATTTTTCCAGATGATTCAAAGTGCTGCAATGTGTCGGCAATGTGTAGGGGACATTTCAGAATCATGTCGCTACATAGCTTCAGGTCGCAGCCACAAGTCGCCGATAGGTGCCGATTGCGATTACCTCAAACAGCACCAGGGCGAAAATGTAACCATCAAGGGTTTTCACCCTACGTTATGTCTCTCCTGAATGAATTTCTGGAAGAGAATATGCAATCACTTGTGCGAAACAATTTAATGTAATTGTCAATCGACATTTAACGGTCCTTTGCTTGCAAAACCAAGCACTCACCGGGGTATAGGTAGTTTACAAGGTGATGTGTGACCCCCCCCCCCTTTTCGGGATAAATGTATCAACGCACCTATTATGACGTCAGAATACCACTAAAACCACTGATAGTTGATTGTCATGCCATACTTGCCTTAAAATATGACAAATGAACTCAGTTTCATATAACCCATTTTATTGATGTAATGTTCTCAAGCCTGAAAATATTGCAAATATCATTTTCTACACCCTATACATCCAGTAGTTCATCCTTGCCTTCACTTTTATAGTGACGTCATAATGGAAATGTTTGTACCAATAAAAAGAAAAATTCTACGTCTATCATGTTGTACCACAGTTAGTGTGTTATTACAAAGAATGTCCTCAGTACTCACAAAGGTTGGGTTACATACCATCCACGATTCTGTTCTCAAACCTCTTTGTCATGGTCCAAGTCTAAATGCTGAGGGAAAATAATGTACAAAAAAATATATATCTTTAGTGTATTTATCAGCAATAATAAGGGCCGGACGTCAAAACTACAACCACCGGTTACTCGCCAGTTAAAAAGTCACCGGTTCCTTGCGGTTGTAACCGGTTTCTATTGTTCTAAACAATGAACATAGTTCAACTGCCCTGAACCGGCGGTTGAATTTGAAGTCCTAGCTACATATATTAAATGCACGACTAAAAAATATGTTGCGGTCATGACATTGCGTATTAACATAACACGGTGCCTCCTACACATGGAGCGCGGGTTCTGAGTCGCTTATCCCTGTGTAGATGTCAGTGGTAACACTACGGTTTTTAGAAAATCTGGCGGTTGCAGATGCAGATCGGTATGCAAGCTGAGAGCGCCCCCAGCCGCTGTGTCATGACCGTGCCGTATCGATCGAGCGGACTTTGAACTATGTTGTTCCGAATTTTCTTACTGACCAAGTAGGCCTTACCGTAAAAACGTCCAGACCTCTCCATTCCATCTTTCGGAGGCCAGAACAATGCATAGCCTAGGTTTCGCATACATTATTTTAGCTAAGTCTACGATATTTTTGATTCCCTCGTGAAACTCTAACTTCTAGTCTAATATTGCTATGCGGGTGAGTTTAAAACTAAGTACCGTGTCATAACTGAGTTTCAAAGTTTTCCATCTGTAAATAATTTCTTATAATAATATGACCTCTTAAGTTCCAGGGCCGCAAATTCATAAAACCTTACTATGCCTAGTTGGCAACTAAATGGGACTTAGTTTCCAACTAAGGCCTAGTTGATTACTAGTTAATATTCATAAACCATACTATGCTAGTTGCATTCTAAGAATCTTGCAAAATTTAGAGTTGATCCGAGCAACTCAACTCATAGTTGGGCAAACTAAATCAGTGAAGAAAATAATATTCTTATTATTTTTCTTAAATATTTTACAAAACAATTAACATGGAAGTTTATTCGCTACACAAATTATTGATTTATAGTTATGTGAACTTTAACTTACAACAATAGATCATTTGATAACAAAAATGTGAGTAAAGTTTGTCTTCATTTTTTTCATTTGCATTAACAAAATGCCGTAATAGCATCAGTGCAAAGGAAAGGAGGAACTTGTGTAAATACAGGTCACAAAATAATGCTTCTATATTTGGAACTGAAAATAAATTATCAAACCTTACTGAAGAACTACATTTAAAACATCTTTATTTCTGCTGTTCATATTAAAAATTGTTCTTGTTTACTAAAGTTTATTATATACTGTTCGCTTACAGTATCATATATGAGCTTTATGAGATGTTTACATTTGAGTATATGATATATATTTGCTAGTAGAAAAATTATTAAACATCACATTTCTCAGAAGCAGTATTACAGCAGAATTAAAGAAATTTTTTAATATTTCTTTATCTGTTTGTCCAACTCTTCGATTATAGTTAGGTTTGCTTATGTGTACAGGCCTCTATATACGAAGCTACTACACTTATATTGGCATCATTTGATCATGGTTCACAGGGATATAAGCATGTTAATGACTCTAAAGGGTTAGTCATTTCAATGTATTGATATACTTCCCACACTGCACCCAAGGCCATTCCGCCCGAACGACCAATTCTGTTAGGACCAAAAGAGGGAGCTAGTTGGACAACTAAATTTCATAATATGGTTAACTAGTTGCAAGGTTCTTCGTAAGGTTTTATGAATTTCAATTTAGTTGTAACTCCGTAGTGCATTATAGGATTTTAGAATCTTACTAGCCTTAGTTTGCCAGCTAAACCTAGCAAGGGTTTTATGAATTTGCGGCCCAGGTTTCGGTTTTACTATTGTCAACTTTTAGTTTAGACCTGACACTCTTGTTTTATCAATCTTTCAAAACACCTTTCGGCCTCAGGGTACCGGACCAGATTATATGTAGTGGTGTGGAATCTTTCAAAAAGTGATGCTATACTATATTCTTAGTATTGTTAAAAAAAATCAATGAAAGAGAGGACAATTGTTTAAATGGGTTCTTAATAAAAATGTATGTGAGTTATCTATTTATTTTATATAGTTAGTTATAGATTTATTTATGGATCGAAATGGGCTTGGTGTTAAGGTAAAGGCCATGTGCAATCTCACCTCGTTGGCAATAACAGGAATCATCTTCATACAAGGGCAGACGTTTCCCAACAATGAGGTGAGAAGTATAGCGTAAATTTTAGCCCCCACAGCAGAATTTTATGGGGGTTATGTAATGGCATAGGTGGATGTTTGTTCGACTGTCTGCACGGGCGGACAGACGGTTAATCAGTGGGTGGAGAAATTTCGTTAACCACTCTACCGTCGAATCGAAGGTTTATTGAATTTAAAACGTGTTAGGGGTGATAGGGTGATGGAGCGTGATAAGGTCTGATGCTGTATCAGGTTATGAATGTTAATGAGCTCATTTACATATTTTCATGTGATTAAACACTATAGATGATGTGACATTTGTTTATGTTTATGGCGCCCCTGTTGGTGTAAGAAGGAAACTGGCAGGCAAAAGCACCTATACTTGCATGGGGAAATTCGCTTTTTTGCTGTAACTTTTGTTTCGAATTAAATAATACTAAATGTCTTATCAAGCATATAGCTAATGCTACCAGCTGCAATTTGTGACCAATTTAGTCAGGAAAGGATTCTGCAAGTAATTTATAACCCGATGTATGTGGTCTGTCACAGAAACTACTGTAATATTTGGCCTGCCAGAGGAAAAACAACAGAGGCGTCCTAATGTCAACAAGTGACGTCATAGGTCCCATCATCTATACCACCCCAACCCAACCAAGCCTGCTGAGCAAGATCCAAATTTTGAAATCTCTTCTACCCTCGTGTACTTCTTTGATGATTTGTATGTGAAAGTACACGCTACGTTAGCGTGATTTGGCTGCGTCACCCGAAATTTGAGTGTGTTACTTGGACGGAATTCCAGGTGCGTTTTGGATTAATGTCTGACTTTCGACAAATTCCCAATGCAGTGGGCAGTCACTTCCGGCGAGGTCACGGTACCTCGTTAGCAATTGCCTCACGCTCAAGGACAGCAACATCATACCCGCCCACCAGTATACACCTACAGAAATGCAACCAAAAATATTTTTTTAGCCGACCCCAAAATTTCACATTTATATTCCAAATCATCGAAAAGGCCAACACCAGAAGTGGATGAGTAGAGCATGATAAGTTCTAATGCCAGCATACGTTTTGACAGGTTGTGAATGTTAATGAACTATTTACGTATTATATATAAGATGTGATAACTTATAAGCCCATTAAGAGAGTTTGTACTAGCATGTCGACTTATGCGTCTAATAGGCATGGCATAGGCCTACTTCCGGTGCGCGGCGATACCGTATAAACTGAATGGCGTCTCTTTCATGAAGATGATTTTCAGCAAAATGCACATCTGCTATATCACTGATAGTGAAGAACCACGGCAAGCTTGAGCCTGGACTTATAGAAATGCTGGAATGTTTTACAGTTTCTATTTGCTCATTATTTTCGGTTATTCGTACATTGGTTCGTCGCATCTGACCAGGCTCAATGAACTTTCCGGCTCAATGCACTTGAACCGGAATTGCACAATTGCCATTTGACCACCCGACTGAAGAGCGCCTTCACACATGGTTTCATCAGCACTTAGCTCTCTCCTTGGCAGGCCAGTTCAGAATAACATTGACCTTGATTAACCTTTCTTCAATCACAAGATAGCAGACGCCCTTCGCATCCGGACTGGACAACTATAGAGGAGCTTTAGAGCTGCCTGAGGAAACTGAACAACACCAAGACGCCTGGTCCTGACAACATTTCTGCAGTAATCTGGAAGAATCCACTATCCATGATCAACTGTTAGAATTTTATTGCAACACCTACATGGTAAACAAACCAGCTGCCTTTTCAAATCTTTTTCAACATCGTTCATCACTCCTCTACCAAAAAAAGGACTCCAACAACCCTAAAACTCCAGAGAATTCCAGTGGCGTCGTAGCTAGAGGGGGGCAAGGGGCGGGCACGTTGGGAAAAAAAAATAAAATTGACAGCCTGAGAGGCCCTTTGAAGGTACTCAAACATGCTATTTAAACTTTTGTTCGGGGGGAGAGCTTCGGGGGCTTCGCCCCCGGGACCCCGCCAGGGGCAGGGGGACAGTTTTGCTTCATGATATGAGATAAGGAGAGTTCTCCGAGGCATCAAACATACTAAAACATCGAGAAGCTTCCGGGGGCTCCGTCCACTGTGGACCCCGCCGGAACAGTTACAGTTCATCTGTTATGATTAAGTAACAGAGATAACAGAGACGCTCTCGAAGCACTCAAAAATGCTCTAAAACCCGACAGCTTCCGGGGGCTCTTCCTACTGTGGACCTATGCCAGGGGCACTATAGTTCATCTGCTTCAAGATACTAATGAGATATATCTGAGAGCTCTCCGAAGGCACTCAAACATGCTAAAACCCGGATGCTTCAGGGGGCTCCGCCACCTGGACCCAGGCCCCACCCAGGGGCAAAGGTAAGATCATTTGCGTCATAATAATGAGATGGACTGAGAGTTCCCACGGGCATTCAAACATCTAAAACCCGACAGCTTCTGGGTGCTCCGCCCCGCCTGGACCTCCTCAAGGGGCCGTATAGTTCATATGATCAGAAAATGATCGATACGTAACGAGAAAAAACAAACCTCTAATTGAAGCCTGTATAGCAGATCTAGTGAAAAAAGTCGCTGTCGCTAGTCAGCGATGGCATTCGCGCATTGGGTAGTAATTACGGGTGGACTGACCTAAGTATACACAGAAACGACGAATCTGTGTGTACATTGTAGGTGTCATGCAAACCATGCGTGACCGCGCCCCACAAACACGGTTGCGTGCATATAATTATGACAGCAATCAATACCCCCATTGCAAGCCTGCTATTGCATTCACAGTTCAAAACTTGGTTCACTGCCGAAATATAGGCCATGCTATTTGTAATGTCCTTATTAAACGTTCAGTCACCTTGCATGATGGACACTGTGGGTTCAGGAAGATCTAAGTAATACCGACAACACATAGTACATCTCACTAGTCACAGTATATCGCGCATATAATCACCGATTATTTAGGAGTACTCTTTCAACCTCAATTTCCGGATTGACTCATGGCGCAACGAGACTGACATAAAAAAACAACAAAAACACGAACAACGGAAGTTTATTTAAATTCTGTATTTCAGCTTCGATAGCGAGGACCTACGGATTTTCCATTATCATTGCGCATATCAATTTTTACCAATGAGGTCTAACAAAGTCTCTCGAACGTCATGAACACCAAATACAGAATTCAAAATTCCCCAAGCTGTATCGCAAATATGACGTCACCATTCAGAATGAGAGTAATGAGCGGCGCTCTTCATTGTAAACAATTATGAAAGAAGTGTGTACGTTGCTGAGAGCTCTCCCAGGAGCATACAAACATGCTAAAACCTGAGAGATTCAGGGGGCTCCGGCCCCCTGGATCCCGGTAAGGCCCTATGAATCGGACCACATTAGGGGCCCTAAGGGAGCCCCTGGATCCCACCCCATTTGCTCACGATACGAACGGGGGGCGCCACGGTAACATCTTGCCCCGGGCGCCACATCCTCTAGCTACGCCACTGGAAAATCGTAATGTTTACACTGGCCTTAGATCAACAACACAAGCATGCTCAAAATCAATCCTCGTCTTGTATAGATCTCATTCTCAGACGGAGCCACACGGTTTTCGCAAAGGCAGATTAACACTCCGTATGACGAGAAGGGCTTTTCATAAACTGGGAACGCGCCAAAGTGGTTGCATTTCATTAATTTCCATACCCTTGTCTGTCTTTTACCGGGCTGTGGATTTTAACAAAGCCCGATACACTAAAAATGGGGAGTGAGAATGTATTGAAGGATACAATATCAGACATCGTGGAATGGCCATCCCGACCATACCAGCTGAAGGTGAGTTTTGATTTGATTTTGAACCTTTAAAATAGACGAACAATTGGGTTAACTTTCTCAATAGGATTGGAGCAATTTGAAAGATTTTCGACAGGGGCTGATATAGTTTTAAAATAAGACTTTTAGTGTGTTTGTATTAAATAGTCACCATCCAGACGTATTTTAAACCAACAAAAACTAACTAACAAACCAATCAAAGAATACAGTATAAAGGTGTGGCATGACTACCGCCAACCCTGATCCCTAAATCTAACCCCTATTTTAACCCTAACTGTTAATCTATTCTTAACCCTAACACTCGTATCCTAATCAATAAAGGGGATTACCCTAGTAAACGGGAGCAATATGTCTAATGCACACATCATTTTGAATTCGGGCTCGCAAAAGGGACACAGGCATCATATTTTTATTATAAGTGGCGGATTTGGCTTTACAAGATTATAAAGAGATGATCCACTTCTACTCTTGATACATGTTTTGTTCCAAAAGTTTAAAACCTGGTTTCAATAAGTGTTATTGTATTCTGGCCCAGGAAATCACTGGTAATGCCTTATGTCTAAACACGTGCATAGAAATCAAACTTAGTGTTCCTTTTTACACTTCCTTTCATCTTTACTTCAGCGTAGTGCCGTTGGTTACTTCGGCAGTGTGAAGGAGGGGACGTCGGCAACCCAGTATTTGGGGCATCCAGTTTCAAGAAACATATGCCAACATGTGCAAGGCGGAATCTTACTAGCGTGGGTAACCTATACGCAGATACTCTCGTTGTACCACCGAAGTACTGCACAGTAGTTGCGAGCCAGTAGCTGCAGGACCGGGGCGTCCAAAGCACAGGTGAACAGTGACGTGGCTCTTCCAAAACACCCACCCTTGTGGCTACTTCCCGTATGACGGTAGGTGGAGAACGGTATGGACATGGTGTGGACAGTACGAGAGGCTACTTCCAGGGACGTTCCCAGACCTTTCCTACAATGAGAGGGGTGGGTGTGCCAGAAAAATGCCCATTTGTCGACACAATTTCAAAAAAGTTTCCGGCTCGGTGCGCTTGCGGGTAAATAAGAAATGTTTGAAATTGTGTCGCAAATGGAAGTTTTTCAGGGGCCAAACACTATCTTTCCCGTCTGGATCAAATCGAGGAGGGGGGTTAACAAGACAAAATTTCAGTTCTATACGAATTCAGTTATAATGCTTACGTTAATTACATTTATGCATTATTACATACTGCATTACTGGGCATTAGTATTGCAATCGGAAGTAATATCTTCCTACAAAACAGCAAACAAAATATTTTATTCAGTAAAATATTCAAACCTACATGGAATTGTCTTTAATACCAATTTTGATGACACGTTCAAACAGTTTCCCGCAAATCTGTAAGAGGGGGTGCAGTGACGCAAGCCCCCTGCTCCGAAAGCCGAGCCCCCCCCCCCAAGTGTCTATGGGGAAGGACCCAAATTCGCCCCATCAGAAACTACCTCGTCCCCCCTTGCCCCCCCCCCCCCATTTGCAAGCTAGGGTTACGCCAAAATGGGGTGCCCCCCCCCCCCACACACACCACACCTTAGGAACGGCCTGGCTACTTTGTATCTACTCCACATGAATACGCCATCGTCTGGTAGTAGACAAAATGAGGATGCCATAACACACCGTTCACTGTTTGGTATTTTATGATAATTTTGGAGGAAAATCATTATTAAAATAACCTACAGGTATGCAGAATGTATGTTAAAATGCAAATATATACCAAAATGTCTGAAAAAAGTAAATGACCATGTGAATACCCCGGTGAATACCTTACGCGCTGTATCACGGTGGCAGCGGTCTAAGGCGCTCTGTGAAACCGTCGGCACAGAAAGGGAGTGTATAAATCGACGAGCGGCCCTGGTTGTTCGAGCCCCGCGAGAGTGGGTTTCTTGGGCACATCAAATAGTTCCTATAAGGTCGGAAAGATAATTGCATTAAGTGTGATTATGGAATTTCTCCTCGCTCCCACCCATTGCGTAGAATGTGCAGATATGCAATGGGTGCCCGGCGGCCTAATTGGTTCGGCGAGTCATGTGTGTCGTGGAGTCACAACCTGAGCACTAAAAAGTTGCAGTGACTTATCGAAAAAAGAGTAGGCGGATCATCCCGTCTGTTACCTGCCACTCATGCACTCTCGGTCCAGAGGCCTCTTAGTGTGATGCAGGAATCCGCTTTACTGGAGGTTAAATTGATTCCAGATTCCAGAATCACATAGCCACGGTGGTACAGAACAGCCACTGCGTTGTACACCATCGTCTATTGTACCATCAAAAAAAACCACGGGATCCTGGATGTGAGTGTATGTATAGTGGGAAGGTAATCCATGTCTACTCTGTATAAGCTATGACCCCTACTACCATGATAGTCAGGAGGAATTGTGGGTGCAGGGTGGAAATGGAGCAGTACAGACTTTTTCATGATTAATTTTTGTTTATGAGGACCTAGCCAATAATTTTTGGAGGGGTGTGCAAAATTTCGTGCAGTGGCATTTCTACAATCCAATATGGCGGGCACCACTCTCAAATTCATCAAATGGCCATTAATGTATGCTCTACATCCAGTTTAAGCAAGAGGAATATACTGGACGATTTAAGTGAGTTGATCACAACATTACCTCAAATCCAATATGGCCACCCGAAATCATTCAAGGACCAAAAAATCATCAAGTATTTGTGATGGAGGCACAGAGTTCTATGCTCTATACCCAGTATGAAATCATAGCGGGACTTTTAATGTGTGACAGGGCCTTACCAATCAAGATGGCAGTCTATTGTCTGCCTTTTATGATCTTTAACATCTACAAATTGTCATAATATTCATAATATAAGGGCTGTCCATTGTGAATTTTAAGCATGTTGTCAAACAAAAATGCCCGATACGAGTTTGTAATGTTCAGAGGCATTACATTTCATACTTTGATTTAAACGTATTTTTAATAATCATTTTGGAAGACATCCAATACAGAATGGTTGTATAGTAAGTATGGCTTTTTAAAGAAGGTTTTTAAAAGGCTGCCATATTGCACCATCTTAACATTGTTGCATGTTACCGAAACAAAAAATGCCAAAATAAGGATGTCACTGATCAAATACGATCCCCATACTTAATGTACTCCTTTATAATAATAATTAGTTCATGTAACTACATTTCGTTTTACATATCTTTAAAGGCGGCTATAATGGTGCCATTCTGAATTTGGAAAATGTCGATTACAGAGAAATGAAAAATAAGGGTGTCTAGGGATCCAAATCCATATATCTATAAGTGTAAAGCATATAAAGCATATATAGACGTAAGACATGCCTTCTACAATGCAAAAAGTGGGAGAACACTTGACGTGTCCGGATGTGTTCAAAATGCATTCTAGAGTTTAAATAACACTTGCAGATGGTGTTCAATTATAAAGATTGGAACACCGCAGACTGTTAGGTGTTCAGGATGTATTCTGTAAATCCAAAGTAGGTATACAGGAGGAGTTAAGATCATTTTAATGATTTCGACCGTATATTTGACCTTGACAGCCCATATTTGATTTTTATGACAATCATGATACAATTACATCACTAACACTTCCTCGTGCTTAAAGCACCGAGTACCATCAAAAGGTTCTCTATCAGAAATACCTGTGATTTTGACTGATAGCAGCCATATCTATTTTCAAAAATGCACTGCACCAAATTTTTTATTGGCTTAGGTCCTAATAAACTAAAATATATCACTAGAAATGCTGTACTCCATTTCCATCCTTCAGGCTGTGTGCACAAATTTCCACCTGACTATGAAGATCTGACCGTGTACAAAAGCTTTAGATTCACATCAAGGCCTCTTGACTGTCCCAGCGATTTCGTTAGGATGGGCATGAAACGCTTATTTTCGCTGATTAACCAAGTCCAATAATACAAGCGAACGAGGGTCAGGCGAACGCTCTTTTTCGCCTCACCGAGGTCAAAGTTCCCTATACTAATTAAAATATTACAACTGGTGCACTACTACTGTGTTAACTAACGTCACACTCGTCATAAAAAAAAAAACAAACTACGAACCCATGCTATTTTGGAAGCCTGTTTAGAAAATCTGCAAAAAAAAACACCGTGCCCGATCTTTGCGACGATAAACTTTCTGCATAAATCATAATGCCTGACGATGTTCCTTGGATGTAAAAGGATCATTTTATAAGCGAGGGTCGTCTGGCGAAAACAACGAGAAAGTGCATTTTTTACCGTGCTGTCAATTTAGGTGTTAATGGGATTGGGCGGTAACATCGAACGTCCACCAGTGGCTCGCTGATTCCAGTTGCCACCCAGACTCCCCCGAATTTAGAGAGTAAAGACTTTCAAGATGGCTCATATAAATGCACCGCATGATACATTTCAGTTTGAAAATATCAAGAATCCAATCCTTTCTTCTGCGGGGAGAAAGATGGATATTATGGACCAAAACATTGTCACAGAAAGCATGGAACGAATGAAACACATCGGGGCGTACCAACTACGAGTGGAAGTTTTATCCTGGTGCTGGCCATTGTTGAGCCACCATATGTCACTCTCTGAATTAGAAGCATTCCAGAATCAGGGAAGTGGTAGTTTCTTTTCCATTTCCTATTCATTTGAGGAATAATATTATATTTTAACTTGAAAATTGAAGTTTCATCGATCAGCAAGGCATGGCAAGTATGTGGAAAAATACCCTGCCAACCAAAAAATAAGTAGCATGTTACCCCCTTCTCATGTTTATAGGTAGTATCCCAGACACACCAAACAAACTAAAAATGAGTTTAAACCCTTTCCCCAGGGGGGAGGGCGGCCAAGAATCCCAATTTCAGACGTAGCCATTGGTTTAACAGTAAGTAAAAGCGGAAAATCTTGACCGAAAAATTCTGAACATTTTTATATGTTGTCAAGGAAATTTTCTTATTCCAAAAACCGTTTGGAGATGAAAGAGAATCAACTCCACTGGCAGGGTTATTCTGAATTGTTTTGTATTAATAACGAACGAGGACGACGTCGTATCATGGGTCATGGCGGAAACACCATGACCGACCACATCAAAGCACCCAAAATGGGTTGGTGGTTTGCATTCTGTATTGCTGTAATTTCTGTTGACATTTTTGGGAAGTTGGAATAATGAATCCTAAAATGAGTCCTTTTTAGCCCCCTTCTTTTTCACTGCGATGAGACATTTAGATCATACATCTGTCCTGCTAATTAGTGATAAAATAAAATACACTTCAAAATGTCAGAAGAAAAACCACATGAAAGGGATCTTTGCGGGCTCTTTGCCAAAAAGTATATAGAAATTGGCACCGCTGGACAAAATGTGGTTCAGCGCCAATCAAACAATCACTGTGTTTGGGATATTTAAAATTGTACTCCCTTCAGCATCTGTACTTGTGTTGAACCCAAAAGGTTAGCGCTGTGATTTTCTGAAATTGGTAATGTTTTTGGGGATAACAAAAACGTACAAACAAAGATATTAGACAGTATTCAATATGACGTAAGCCACCAGACATGTTGGTGGACAAGATGCATACATTCCAGGACCTACAATACATTCAGCGTCAATCGATCAGGTTTAGCGATGCACAGGGATCATGAAAGGTGAATTGTCTCTGTAGACTGGAATGCGTCTATGGCTGGCTATTGGAATACGGTCTATACCCGGGACCTCTACACATGGATAGCGGCAGGTCAGAGTTCGCCGATACACCTTGTCCAAAAACAATCAGTAGAAATCTGTATGGATATGTGCACCGCAGGTGTATGCATTGTTTCCGCCATAGTGTTATAGGTACAAAAACCAAACTTCCTGTTGTTTCACTCGGCGACCATTCAACTGTGCGGCCCAGCCCGCGATCCATGTGTAGAGGTAAGTTGGGGTACTCTATACCGAGAAGAAACAGTGGTAGGCATGGGTAATCGTGATATGCCGTAACAGCTCCTTCCATGCATACTTTTGTTTTACAGGACTCATTCACTGGGGTGGCATCCCGAAATACCACGTATGCGTGTGAAGAGCTGGCCGCGACTTCTAAATTCCTCAGGCACAACTGATTCAATCAATGACAATGGTTCAGACAGTCATGAAAAAGCCGCTTGCATCTCTAAGATTTTTTTAACAAGTGAGAAAGTTAAACAAAGGCCAATGAAAATGCTAGCTTTCACTGTGTACATACAAGGGGTAGGAGGCACTTTGGAGCTGATATGGGATATTACAATGTACGTGCTGATACATGGGCGCTTAGCCAGCAGCCACCTAAATGAAGCGGAATGATTGGACGATGTCCTGATTGGCAGCGCAGGTATTATAATCGGCAACAGCGCTTTGAACCCTTCTGGAAGACGCTAGATAAAGTCATAATACCAAAAATTTCAGGAAGGAAAAAAAAAACGAACCCTACCCACCCCCTGCTTGGTTATTTTTGAAGGTAATTATGTTAATGAGCAAATCAAGATATTGTAAGATGCTGATATGTTATACACGCTTATAAACGCACTGAGAGAAGCAGTTATTTTTGAGTGGGTACTCGGAAGGCAACCTCCTGTTTTTAGTTTGTAGGAGCCTAACAGTAATGTAGTAAGAGCCTTAATGTGTCCACTATACGATTAATCAATACACATAGATCAGATTTGATGTCAAGAGGAAAGACAGGCCAGATTTTAGTTAAAGAAATATGTCATGATTCTTGAATATTTGGAAAAAATTTGGTTATGGATGGAAAGCTTAAATACGTCGATTACTATGATTACATAGAATGCAAAATAAGTGAAAAGTCCCCATTGTAGTAGTTGCCCTTTTAATTTCCCCGCAAATAGCTTTTACTCGAAACGATTCGACAAATCCAACGCAGGCAAAAGGGGTGACGTCAAGTGATGGACCATCCAGTATTTACGTCGTTGGACCTCATTATCGCATGTTGCACTTCCCAATAATAATAAACACAACGGAACTGAAACAAAATTGTCATTCTGTAACTTTTTTTCTCATTTTCTATTACTTTCATTAATCCCTCATCGTACAGTGTTCAGCAATAACAATTCGAGTCAAACACGATGTTTGGTCATCACTTGACCGTCACGAGTTGGGCGCTTTTGCTCCAATGAAGCCGCGTGGCGAAAAATCCGACCGTTTCTTCGTATGTCAAAAAAGCAAAAATTATTAAAATTTTTGATTTTCTCTATTTTGTTAATTTTACTCCAAATTGTTATTATTTTTTTCGAGAATTCGTGAGGTATGTACTATTATTTAGAATGTAGTCAAACTGAGCTTGACAAAAATCTTGACATATTTTCATTTAGGGCTCATGACCATATTATTCAATCATACATAATTCAAGCGTTCCTTGGTTTATGACCGTTCGATATAGATTTACCATCACCCTCTCCGTTGTGTTAGTTGTGCTATCACTGCACTGCGCCCAAAAATAACCGCATTCGCAAGCCTCGGACTGCCGATCGATTTGTTCATAGGGTAAACCTAACCAATGTTTCAGTTGTAACACTTAAATGGTGCATGATGAAATGTGAAAGTACATTATTTTTATTTTATAGAATTTATGTATTTAGTGATATAAAACAAATATTAACTGCGCCTTAACTGCCTAAATTCGTAGTGAGCGTAGAAATATCACACTCCGTGACAGAGTATGTCCATTCCATTCGTTCGTACGGCTCGTGGAATGGAACAGTTAAAATGCTTTCACCTACATGATGATATTTCAACATCACATTATCAGTCAGTTAATATGTGTATACTAGTCCATTTGCATAAATACTTTAATATCAGGCAAAAAATACTATTGTCGTAGGTCTAGAAGAAAAAACCAGGCCCATAACACGGATTTTTTAGGGGGGCGATTTTTTTTTTAAATGGACTTACCCAAAAATTTTGCAAAAGTGGATTTTAAGAGAAATTTTAATGCTTTGTGGGGCAAAAAGCTAAAAAACCCTAATTTAGCTCGCTCCGCTCGCAAAATCTGTTTTTTGGTCCTTTGAGCTCTTTGGTTAAAGCAAGATACTGTTTGTTTGTTGGTTTTTTTTTCTGCTTCTTTCTTCTTTCTTTTCTTATCGTAGCCTTGTGGGTATTGGGGGGGGGCTAAAGGGATGTTTGGTTTGGATGTTGTGAGCGAAAATGGGCCCATTTTAGTCGACCTGATTACTATGGCCACGCCCGGGGGGGTCCTCCGCCCAAAATGGGCACACAGGTGTGCGTTCTCCGACGGGTAAAAAAAAAGACCCCATGTTTACATGACCACATTGTGTACAAAAATAGACCATATATAGTTGGTCCGAAATTTCGACCATTTTCTTGTTGGCTTGCTTTAAATTTGCACCCATTTTCATAGTAATTTCTTAGCAAAATCGGCCATTTTCATACGTAAAACTTTTCCGAAAATCGGAAAAATCAACAATTCTCATTGTGATTTTACGACATCAGGGAAAAGTGACCCATGTCATCGTTAAATTGCGACCAAAATTGTAAAAATGGACCCATTTATATATAGCAATGACCTCAAAAAATGACCCATCAATATAGAACATGGTGGGAAAAAGACCCATTGTTATAGTAAGGGGTGAAAATGTGACCATATCGGCGGCACATTATGGACCTACCCTTTTCCACTGCGGAAACCCCCCCCCCCCCACATCCCCCGGATGGCACGGTGCTTGTGGGGCTTGCGGGGTCACGTTTTTGACTCTCACATCGGGATGAACTTGGGTGTCGACGTGAGACGGCTGGTGGAGCAATGCCTTCAAAAATTGACCAATCATATAGTACGCATGGTGGGAAAGGAAAAAAGGACCATTGTTATGAGTAAGGGGTGAAACATGTGACCATACGGCTGGTGAATATGTTACCTACCCTTTTCCATGAGTAAACCCCCCCACCACCCGGAGGCACGGTGCTCTGTGGGGCTTGCGGGGTCGCGTTTTTTGGCTCTCACATCGGGATGAACTGGGATGTCGACGTGAGAGAATGATGGTGAGTTTGAGGCTAACAAAATCCAATTAAGATGATAATTTTGCATTATAGGTTGTCCTATTATTATATTTATTTATTTATATCGGGACATCCCCCCTTAATTTTACCTTGCGTATCCACTGAGCGCATGAGCATTTGCATGCTTAATTTATATAACGATAAATATATATTAGGGAGAAAAAATTCATTAGCTTATAATGAGCTCTTATAGTATTAAATAATGTAATATATTGTTATTCTCGTGGATTACCCTTATTTGCATAAATTAATATTCATATCCTTTGACGATAGGAAAGAGCCATTCTATGGGAATCCCAGCGGGCATAGTCGTTTGAGCGAACGTCGAAACGACGTTGGCAGTCGAAAAACAGGTCGACGATTTTTATAAATTTACGTCAAAATGCAAATCAATCGGAACGTTTTAAGAACGAACGTCAATCGATTTGCATTTCGACATGAAATAGTGTTGTAAAATTTCTACAAATCTCGACGTTCTTTTCGGACGTTCCAGCGATCGATTTGCCCACGTTAGGGCGACACCAAATGTTCCCTGACGTATTATGAGGCCATACCAAAGACAAAGTCTCCCAAAGGTAGGGGATATAGTAAATATATATTTAAAGTATTGCACTTTTTAATATATCCTAATCGATAATTAGTATTGCCAACAGATCTGTCCCACTCTTATTTGCTGACTGGTCGTATGTCTTGCTTTGCACATGGAGCTATGTCATATCGTGACTTGTCTTTGCACGTTGTCTCGTCTTTTTTTATACTATTCTTATTGGGTTACAAACTGTAAGCGCTTGCTCTCTTTGGCAACACACCAATAAATACTATAATGATGTTTGTACCATGTATTTCTTGGTAAATCTAAGTGCTGATAGGCAAGCCACCTAGATGAAGCGAAATGGTTGTGACGATTTCTGAAGGCGGCGTAATAATTAATGGCTAAACGCGCTTTGACCTTGTTTACGGGGATTAAATATACAAAAAATTGTATTATTATTATCATTATCTCATATTTTTTAAGCGTCATAGTTGTGCATGGTTACCTCAAACACAAACATTGTTGTATTCTTTTTATTCTGTATATTCTGTACTGTGTAAAGCACAACTAGCTTTATTCGCTGCAAACATAACACACATTGCTACTTCAGCCCCAGTGATATAATTGCTAATATATTGAAAGTAGGTCGTCAAGTTTTCAATTTCATACTTCTGAGGATTTGTTATGTTACATTTATCTTTGTGTGTTTAATTATGCTACTTGCTACTAAATGCAAACCTACAATTGTGCATCGTGAAAAAGAAGTGTCCTAGTGTTTGTAGTTTTTACATTGATAATAAACGAATTAATGCTTTTAGGGGGACAGGGTGACATTTTAAGCTTAGTCTACCAAAGCGGGAGGGGGTATCCTACGGTGCGCAAAAACGCTAAACGCTTTCGTAAAAAGGATCCATAAACGGTTCAAGGTCATAATTTCTTACAGACTGCTCCGATTTGATGAAAATAGTCTCAAATGATTGTTGGTTATATTATTTAACGGAAAATCCATATTTGCTCTGAATTTGAAATTGAATTTTTTAATATGTAAATTAGTAAGTATTAATGAACCCATCGATATGTAGACAATTGTTACATTTTGACCAAATGTAACAATGACCAAATAAGTGCAAAGAGTTTTATATTCGCGGTACGTTTGGCGTATATGAGAATTGGAAAACCATTTTGAAAGAATTGAACCCATTCTGAAAATTTTACCCCAGGATGACCTTGAACCTTATTGCCGTAGATATTAAATATAACCCACCTGTAGGGCAAATTTTTAATCCTTCGGATATGGCCAAGAAGCTGGTATAGATTCAGTACAAAGTATGGCCTACGTAATATTTCCCATGTACAAAACTTTGCCTCCTTGGCAAAATGCACTTCCCCGCTACTAATACTTCTAGACTTATGAAATGTAAATTTTCTCATCATTTTAAGTACAATTACCAACAACAACAAGTATGTTGCTGTTGCAATTATTTTGATGTCAAAACCATTATTTTATTTAAATTTATCGGGACACTGTCAAAAAGTGGGGGTCCCGTGAGTAGCGTAGCATGATCTATGTAGACCTCATCGGAGGTTCGTTTCCACGCTGATGAAACAGCTAAGCGACTGAAAATACACTAGACTCTACAAACCCACCATGCTCCCGGTTACGGCCGGTCCGGAAAGTGTGTAGTCTGTGTCACAGACTTCGGAAGATATTATAAATTAGTAATGCGCGAGAGATTAACGTTATCAGTCCGTCATAGCGAAATGCATTGCAATGAAAACTAAATCTCAAATATCTACGGAAAAAGGAATAGGGTCTTGGAGAGTTTGCATCATAGGGTCCGTTATATGTTTTGTCGGATACCGTAATTGGGTTCTGAACCTTATCGAAACCTGCGATGAAATTGAACCGTTTTGTCGGGGGGTACGTCGGTGCTCGCAACCCGGGAAAGTTTAACACGAAATACGCTACGGGCGCATCCCTTTGCCCCACAATGCTTTGCGGGGCTTATTCCCAGTTTGAGATTTCTCAAAGCTGCGCCAATTTTTTTTTAAATTTTAGAAGAACAGGAATACGTACGTACAGGACGCCGTACTCCGGTTTAGTTGTATTCCAGGAGCCCTGGGTGGTAATTCGCGTTTGTAGTTGGTATATTAGGACCACTGATCTCTACACACTGGATAGGCAATCTCCACGCGATTGAAGAGCGAGCCGGTGAAGAAACCGGAAGTTAACAGCGTCCTTGCTCTACCCAAAATATTCACTCGGTTTGCACGGGTTTCTATGGGATGAGTATAAATGATGCCTTTATAGAGTACTTTTCTGGTCAATATCTGAAAAAAATATCAAGCGTTGCAATGTGTATGAATTTGTTGCCCGTTTTTTGCCTGAAATAACTGTGAGTAGAAGTAAGCAAACGAATGTATTTCTAGGCAATTTTGCCACCAATTAGTGATGATACTGGAGGGTACCTGGGTACGTGTAGCATTACATGTACTAATACTTGTATGCACCCATGCCATGTACTAGAATATCGTGATGTGCTATTAAAATGATATATAATACGTACATGGGAATACTAGTATGGAGCGCTAATTCTAGTTCACTACAAATCAGTATTTAATTCATGAGTATTTCGCTGGAGACATCATTACATGTAGAAAATGGATCACCACTTAGGCCTATTGGATCGCTTGTAATTTTACATTTAGGCCCCCTAATCACAGAACAGGTGTCACTAGACAGCTTATAAAATCCCAAGGTCAAGGACAAAATTCAGTTCATTTTAATTTCCAACCAAGTTGATTTAAACAATGCTTTTTGTGCAAGTGCCACAGTATTACGAAACCATAGAATGCAGGCAGTATATTTTCTTCAAAGCGAGATTTTATCCAAGGGGGGGGGGGGGGGGGGGTTCAGGGGTTGTTGGGTCAACTGTCATTCCAGGAGTTCTGAACTTGACCCCGAAAAAGGCTAACAAGGACAATTTCAGTGAAAATAAACCCCAAACGGGAGTATAAACAGCTCTAACGGAGCCAGTTTTAGTGAAATTATACTAGATTTTCAGGGTTTTAAATAAGGGGACCAGTTGCCAGTTTAAAATTATACCACTTGCGGGCCCGTGACCTAACATACCTTAAAAATAGGCCAATATACAAAAAAAATACTTTTGCTATACTGCAAGAAAAAATACACACTCAGGGTTTATTTTGATGATAGTTTAGGTTACATTTTCATATTTTTATCAGTGAACCGTCACAATCACAACTTGAAATTGAAACCCCCTAGTGAGAACTTCATTATGTGAAGTTATACCCCCTAGAAGGTTTGTTCCCGCCTTTGCAGCTATAGTCGCGCTTTTGGGAACGAGCATTGGTCACCGACCAAATTCAGAAACCCCCCCCCCCCATGCACAGGAATTGTATTCCAAAATATCTGAAGGAGGCCTAATATTTGTAAATAGAACCGGGCGGGCCCCCAAATTTCTTAAAACCTGTAAAAAGAGATATGAGGTCATTTCCAAAAGAAAAGGAATGCTTAACTCTCGTCTACCTGAGCCATTTAATTGTAAAACAATTTCTCTGGGGCGGGCGGGTACCACCCCTGTGATTTTCCTTTCTACACATCCGATTCCTATAATTTGGTACCACAAGATAGCTTTGCGTTTTCTCTTTCTATTGGTATCAAAATAACCAACATTCCAATAGACGTATAAGTAAGGAAAGAGTGAAGTCAATGATATGGGTGAAAATTGATATTTTCAATTTTACTCAACAACATAACTAACGCTCTGTGTAAAAAATAGTAATTTCCCTTCGTGTAAAGCCCAAACCGCATTGAAATTAGATACTCCTAAATTATCAGGTTTTTGGTAAAACTTGAATTTCCAATTTGCTGATATGACGTCACTTTGAAGTAATGCTATTGCTGGGCATGTGGGGGGGGGGGTGGGATCATTTTGGTACAATAAAAGGAGTAGGATGATAGTATCAACATTGGTACCAAAATCAAGTGTATGGTATTACCGCGCCATACTAGGCGTGTTGCCTACCCCCCCCCCCCCCGTGTCGTGAGCTGAAAAACCCTTATATATGGCATTTTAAAGACGTTTTAAAAAATTTTGGAATCATATTTTGTTCGAACATTACCCGCCCATACTCGAACATACAAACCATAATCTGATAAACCTTAACTACGCGCAATTGAATCGCCTAATTCTGTCCTTTCTGTAGTTCCCTATTGCTTTGTTACGTGCACGATCGGGTTCTTGGGTAGAGCAAAAGGGCCGCCATGCAATTTCCGGTTTCCTTACGTTCGAGTGGCGACAGCCTATACAGTGTGTAGAGATCGTGAATTAGGACCAGGTGAGAAGTAACCATTGTCCGGCGTACTCATAGATCGGCGGGAAGCCCCAGTCCGGGCTACATAGACGATCACGGAATAAAGGGAACACTAATGTTGCGTGAAGAGTCAACTGAATTGAGTGCCCTCTATTATTTACCGTTGAGCGGACTATGCGTACGCCGGACGATAATTAATTCTACACCGCGTGTTCAGGGGGTGGCAAGCTGAAAAGTCTTGTTTTGTGGGCCGCCAGCTAGTGGCAGGGAACTAGAGGGAATATCAGGGTCATAATTCAAAAAACAAGGTCGAAACCGTGCCAGTCGTCCTCGACACAGGCCATAGCAGAATCAAATGTAGTTAGCGAGAATCAAATGACCAGTAGCTCGTATGGCAGAATTCAAATGCTCTTGACTCGTATAGCAGATTCAAATGCTCGTCGCGCAGAATTCGAATGCTAGTAGCGCAGAATTCAAATACTCGTAGCGCAGAATTCAATTGTTCGTAGCGCAGAATTCAAGTGCTCGTAGCGCAGAATTCAAATGCTAGGAGCGCCGAATTCAAATGTTCGTATCGCAGAATTCCAAATGTTCCGTAGCGCAGAATTCAAATGTTCGTAGCGCAGAATTCAAAGGATGACTCGTACAGCCAAAATTCCACGCATCGTACTTCGTACTCACGTAGCTCGTATTAGTGTTGAGCGTAAACGTGTACGAGCGATACTGCACTGTCGAATTGATTGGTTGAATGATTGTTTTGGTTGACTTGTTTGTTTACAATTGTTTGAATGATTTTTGATTGTTTGTTTTTTGAACGATTGTTTTAACTGATTTGAATGACTGTACGCAGATAAAGCGCCAGTTCGATCCCGGCCCGGGTGCCAGTGTTCATCATTGAAATGGAGTAAAGTTCTATAGTTGTAGTAAATGAAAATGAAAAACCGGCGCGGCAATATCATTGTTTTTAAGCACGTATAATGACGTCCAATTTGACCCCCTATCTTACTGAAAACTTTTTGATGAGCTCTTTCACTGACTGGCCTATACATGATAGCTGGCGACGATCGAAAAGTGAAACATTGTGTCCGGCAAATATGAAGGGCAAAAAGTCGTCGTCAAGGCACAACTTTCACTGACACTTACTTGTACGTCAATTTGGAATTTAGGGACCTACTCAAATAGGCAAATAAAGAGTTTTTTCACAACAATGAATGTTTGTTGTATTTATTCAAACAGCTCATTAATGAATAAATCAGAGACAATTTCAGAAAGAAATAATGAACCAGTCTGAGAAATGTGAAATAATACATAAATGTAGTAATAACGGGCTTAATATGTACACAATAAAAATACATTGCAATAATTAATAAAATAATTAATGAACGAATAATTCCCAACTTGCCTTTATTAATTATAAATAATAAATAAAACTAAGACAGAAAGGAAGGTGGGAATGGGAAGGGAAGAAGGAAGAAGGGACGAGGAGAAGGAGGGGGAGGGAGGGTTGGTGGAGGATGGGGGAGGGAGGGTTGGTATGCGCGGGCGGGCTGTTTTGTTGGCGGGCGGGTTGGTTTCTTTGCCGGGCCGGCGGGCGGGTTGGTTCCGCGCCGCGGCGGCCGGGTTTTTTTGGTTCCGCGGGCGGTTGGTTCCTGTCCCCGGGGAGGGCTGCTCGGGTTGGTTCCGGGCGGCGAGGCTGGTTGGGTCGGGGCGGGCGGGGCGGTTGGTTCGCCGCCGGGCTGGCGGCCGGCCGGGCGGTCGTGTTGGTTCCGGGCGGGCGGGCTGGCGGGTTACCGGGCGGGCCTCGGGGGCCGGGGCCGCGGCCTCGGGCCGGGCTGGGGCGGGGTGACGCGGGGTGGCTGAGCGTTTTCCCGCTTTTTCCTGTCGCGTTTTCTTTCTTGCCCCGCCTCGTTCTTTAGAGCATACGTTTTTGGCGGATGGCTACTACCGGGACACAATATTTATAACCTTACTCATGGTCCTGCTACAACGGCAAGGAATATGGCACTCAATTCAAGTTGACTCTTCACTGAACCCGCCACATTTATTTCGTGCGCTTTTATAATTCTTTTATCGTCTACGGAGCCCGGACTGTGGCTTCCTCCGGACTATGGTTCCTTTAACAACAAAAACATGTGCTTGTCGATTTATTATGTTAATTTTTTTATAAATACTTTTTAACTTGTAATGTATGAGAGGTCAGTGCTTAATTTTTAATAACGACAAAAGCCTTATTATATCAGAGGGGTGTTGGCCTGTAGACGGCCAGTTGTTATATTCAATTTAAGAGACCGCATTGGGGGAAGGTCCGGAGTTTGGCATCCCGTTGTAAACAATAGAAAGCGTGCATAAACTTGAAAAGTTGTCTGGTTATCTATCGTTGGTCTTGGGGTGTCGTGGTACTCCGCAGCCGAGATGCTGTTTCACCATGTAGCGCAACGTCCTGTTTGTCATTTGGTTGGGGATGTCAGATGATCCTGCTGGATGTCTCGAGCAATCACATCAATGTAGTTAAAGGTCGACGACTCCTGTTTTGGCGTGGTAACTTCCAACATGTGACGGTTCTGAGACTACTTTGTCAATCGCACGAGACAGTGGACCAGGCAAATCGTGCACGGCGTTGGGCAACTAAGAGGAAATTGGAGGGATAATCTCCATAATATCTGGGCTTTGGTCTTGTGCTCACGCCAGGATATGTTTTGGTACTCGCATAAGACGCTGGTGTAGGTTTGCCATCCAGTTCTATCCTGTATCTCTTTCCTCTTCATGGTCCAGGTCCTCAGATCCATATAACGGATACTCCTCTCCCCATGCTCTAAATAATTTCACAGCTTGGTTTAATTGGAGATAGCAGATTGCCATAAAGGTGGGTGTAGTTATTGCAGGCATTACTTCCAAGCTTGTCCCCTTTGCGTGACCTGAGTCTTTCTTGCTGTCGGCAAACATATGACCGCTAGATACTTTGACGTCCTTTACCGTCTTTGAGAGTGGCTAACCACTCTGCTGTGCCGATAGGTTGATGATCGTGCCCCAATTGACAGTTCATCTTTCAGTCTTCTTGGCATATTATGTAGGCCGACTTCGCAGCATTCTCAAGTGATGTTAGTAGATTTGTGGCATCACATATCAGATCATCTTGTTTAGAGCTAGATCTCTTGCGTAGTCCAAAGTCTGTGAGATGGCTGACCCATGTGAAACGTCTGTAACGCCTTGGGTTTGAATGGTGAGAGTCCTTTGTTGTTCATGATTTCAAGACTCTGTCTGAGGAAGTAATCAACCACGACTACAAAGAGCTAGGGAGCAAGAGTATCTCCTCGATGATTCCCAAGGTATTGTTAGGAACTTCCTTTGTAGGGCCATTCCAATGGTCGCACAAAGCTTAATGTGGTATACATACATGATTGGGCCATTTTGCCTTGACCGTCTCATCTGGGACAACCGTAGTTGCGAGAATAGCAGCATTACATCCTGTTACACGCACAAAGCCTTGGAAAAATCTTCCTACGAACCCAATTGAAAAGCTTTGTGGACATTCTCAACTCTTCTATGATCCTACTGAGGGCAGTATCGGAGGTGTGTTGATCTGCCTTTGCGAAAAAAAAAACCGTTCTCTGGTTCCGTCTGGAGAATGGGATTCTATGTGAGAGTGATTATCTGTTTGAGCAGCATGAGTTGTCGATCTTAAAGGCCAGTGTGACAGTGATTCCTCTGTAGTTTTTTTGGGTTTTGTTGGAGTGGCCTTTCTTTGGTAGAGGAATGAGAATGATGTTGAAAAGGCAGCTGGTTGTTTCCCATGTATGTGTTATTACAAAATCTAACGTTGATCATGGAATAGTGGATTCTTCCAGACTACTGCAGGAATGTTGTCGGGACACCAGGTGTCTTGGGGTGTTCTTTCAAGTTTCTTCGGCATATCTAAGCTCCTCCATATTGACAGGTCAGCCGTCTGGTATGGAAGGGTGTCTGCTAGCTTGGTGATGAAGAAATGTTCATCAAGGTTAGTGTTATTCTTAACTGGCTTGCCAAGTGAGAACTAAATGCTGAAACCCTGGCAAAGGCGGTCTCATCAGTTGTTTTCCATCATCCATCACCTTTGATTCTATAGGGGGGTAGCCTTCTTAATCGGTCACTCCCTCCAAGGCCTCCCAGTCAGCAGCCTGCTTGCTTTTTCAATATTTAGGTCTCGTCAAGTTCTTCACCCTGGGACTTAACCCTGCTCCTGCACATCCATGCCCCACATTGTAAGCGGTCCATCAAGTGTGCAGCCTTAGCACATCAAGGTTCTGCTTGGAGCTTCTGGTGGATTTAGTTAACGGTTTGCTTCTTTGGCTTCAGACTTTCATTTTTTTCTACTCTGTGCTTTGCTGACTTTGGTCGTTGATGACAGCAGTAGTCTTCTTCTTCTTCTTCTTCTAGGGAGGGGGGTCTCTCAAGCCATTTCCTTGTTGGCTGAAGTGAGGACATTATTATATACTGCGCTGGATTTCTTGTCTTCAAGCGCATCAACAAGAGTGTTGAAAGCCGTTTCGTTATAGACCGCTTACAGTATACTACTTCTACGTACTCACAAAGCTTTGTATCCCCCACTAGCTTCTTACGGAAAATTAGTACTCTATATAAATCGCCCTCTTAAACATGTATATAAGATTCTATGGTGTTTAAGACTCACAACGATACATACGGTCATTTTTTTTTTTTCTGTCATAAACGTGTTGTCACTGCTCTACTCTGGTGCAGCACCAGTGACGACATCACTTGGCAGAACCACTGTCTGCAGGGCCGAGGCAAAAGGTTCCTGAAGCAGGCTACGGAAGGAGAGCACGGAGGATCGAAGGCCGGGGAAGGGGGGGGGTAGTGGGGGAGCCGAGAAAGTAAGACCCGAGGGGGGGGGGGGTGGGGGGACCACTACTCATGCTCCTCGGGCGGGCGCTAAAACCCTAACACAAATTCTATCTTTAACCTTCATGAAAACATGCACTCAACAATGACCAATCAGGTCTTGGAAAGGATTATGTATACACAATGGGACGTGGTTCCACATAGCCAGGTCCTGTCAATACGAAAAATCGGTTATACATGTGTCGGGGGGGGGTAGGCATGTGCCAACCTAAACAGCAACAGCGATTCAAAACTGCAATTCAGACTTCCGGCTTCTTAAGCATATATCGTAGATGTTGGGTTGCACCATACTTAATCGTTTCTAGTGCTAGGCCTGGTCAGAAATATTTAAATCTAAATGACCTTATTGTAATTTCACTGTTTTGCAGCGAGTTAATCCACTACTAACCTTGACGGATTTTAACATTAATAACTTTTTCCTAAATTATCATGATCTTTCTAAGATCTCTTGAACGAAGGTTTAGAGTTGATTTTTGGAATACCACAGAGACAGAGACTGACGGCCATATAAATGCACGTAACATTCCTCAAATTGCGTTTAAAATCCTCAATTCCCAAATCCACCGGAGGGTCGTGTCCTATCCCCTCCCCCCCCCGTTGTGTTGTCACGAAGTGCGGTATTCTCGGTGCGTTTGTATATAAGTTCGTGCTCGGATCTCATGTAGTCAATAGGGTGTTAGGACCCCAAATAAAGAGAAGGAGACATAAACTTGACTCAAGTTTCTATCAGTATAGGGAATTTTTGAATGGGGCACGAAAATTGAGTTTTTCAAATGCATTTTTCTCCAAATTTCTTCTACGACTTCAGTTCGCAGAACAAAATTGATCAAAATGATGTTTTCTTGCAATTGTAAAAATGGATGGAATTCATCAAGCGTTTTGGAGGAATCATAGGCCTACTGCCGATTTAGGGATTTAACCCTGAAGGGATCCAATAGGTTTTCACTTCCCCGTTATTTCCCGGGGGGGGGGGGCCTTAACAGCAACCAGTATCCCGAGGGAATTTTGAACGAAATTTATAGCACTTGTTAAGGGTCATAAGGCAACCCCAATCAGCAATAAAAATTAAAAATACAAGATTCCAAAAAAATACCTGTTCACACATACATAGAAGAAAACAATTATTAGTAACATTGAAAATAATTAACCCTTTATGTGCTGAAAACAAACAAAACAATCATCGTGACGTTTCTACAAACCTACTGTACCAAGTCTAATGGAAAAATGCGTGTATTTTGCAACCAGACCCGTAAAAAAAATACAGGATTCCCCAAACTGCAAGTTTGTGTTAAATATATGTAATTCGTTTCTCGAATCATATATCCCTCCTCCCTCCCTTCCCTTCCCTCCCCCTTCCCTCATACCCCTCCCCCCCCGCCATCTTTTTCCCCTCTTTTCCCTGTCCCCCTTCCCTTCATGCTCCCTTTATTTGTCCCTTCCCCCTCGGTTGGGGGAAGGTGAAAGGAATGAGGGGAACGCCCGTTCGCCCGTCCCTCCACCCTCGATCCCCTCCCCCTCCATGCACCCTTCCCTCTCCCCTTCCATCTCCCCCCCTTCCCCCTCACCTTTACCCCTTCCCTCCCCTCCATCCTGTCCCTCCCCTCCCCTCCCCTTCCCTGTCCTTCCTCTCTTCCAATCTCCCTCCTGTCTTTCTTTCTTATTATTTATTCATAATAGTAAAAGCACCTTGGGATTTATATTTCCGTTATTCATTCTTCTTCCTTCATCCCTGCATGCATTCATTCTTTTATTTCTAGTCTAAATATTGATCAAATAACGCATATTATCTTATGTTGACATGCTCATCTCCCAGGCTTAGCTCGTTATTTTCTGCATTTATTTTATTTATTATTTCACATTTCCTCAGTTTTTGTTTCTTATTTCTTTTTCTGAAATTTCTCCTAATTGCATTAATGATCTGTTTTGGAAATTTGACGTACAAGTGCCCTACCGAAAGTTGTGGGCCGACGGCTTTTTTCCTCTTCCTATTGTCGGACAAAATATTTCACTTTCGATCGCCCCCTCTATCCATGTTAAGAGGTCAATGAAAATAGCTCATCACAACAAGTTTTCAGTAAGCTAGGGCTGTTCAAAAAATTGTGACGTCATTATTCTGGGTTATAACAAGATTTGCCGGTTGGTTTTTCAGTTACTAAAACTAAAACGTCACCATTTCCATGACTGAACACGTTAAACTGACCCACCCAGCGCGGTGTGAAAGCAGATATAGTCCGGTAGGAGCCATAGTCCGGCGCTCCATAGAAGATACGGAAAAAAGGCGTGAAACTAATGTTGCGTCACGAGTCAACTGACTCGATTTGCCTATTGGTTCACCATTGTCCCAGGACTATGAGTAACGCCGGACAATTGTTACTTCTACAAAACACCGGGATCTATTGCCGCATTCATGCATGAGTCATTCAATCATTGAAACATTCGTTCACCAATCGTTCAAACAATCGTTCAAACACTCTTTCAACAATCATTCAAAACAAATCATTCAAACAATATCACACAATCATTCAAACAATCAATCAAACATCAATTGACAGTGGATTGTCGCTCGTACACTTGCGCTCTACACTATGACGAGCTACGCGAGTCACAAGGCACGAGCGTTTCAATTCTGCCCATCATGAATACGATCTTCGAAGGTACGGGCCTTTCGAGGACGACCTGCAGGTACGGCGGCCCTGTTCGAGGACGACCTGTCAGGACGACGTGCAAGGGTACGTCCTGTTCGAGGACGACCCTGCAAGGGTCCGACCTTTTCGCGGACGACCTGCAAGGTACGGCCTTTTCGAGGACGACCTCCGCTGTTTCGACCTTTGAATTATGCGCTCCTAGCATTTGAATTCTGCGCTACAAGCATTTGAATTCTGCTATAACATCAACGAGCCTTTTGAATCTGCCTATAACGAGCTACGAGCCTATTGAATCTGCGATAACAGCTACTGGCATGGAATCCTTTCTGCGCTAACGAGCATTTAATTCCTGCTACGACCTGTTCTAGGAGACCCGCACGGTTTCGACCTTTGAATTATTACCCTGATATTCCCTCATAGGTAACACTTTGTGCAATCCGTTGTGCGTGTGAATGTATGTGTGTGTATGTGTGTATACCTCACTCAAATGTTAAGTTTTTTATGGAGCGGCCCACAGCTTATATTCTTTGAATATAGTGAGCGCGAAAGCCGAGAACCGCAAAAAAATTCTTGTTAGTTTAGCATTGTCTTTTAACCAAGTGCGCTCTAAACCCAGAGACAAGAGCCGAGGACTGGGGGACAGTCTACTTCTATGAAGGGCATGGTTGAAATTGTAGACTCAGGCCCGGGACTCAGGGTGATATCAGAGTTGCACTGTGATGCGATCGAGGGCCTATAGTTTTGGCCATCCCTCAAGGAAGTCAATGTTTTTGGGGGGTGGGATTTCAAAGAATTTTATTAAGCTGGATGGTGGAGTTTGTTAAAATTTTAGTAGAATGATTTTTTATTGCAGTAAGTTTAGTTTCACAACTGCCGCGTGACTGCCACGCATGCAGAGATACCAGGGTCGTGGTGATCGTTTTCCGCTGAGGAAGAAATCATAATGGGTTGGCGTAGTGGGCTGTATCAGGCATAGACTAAAACTGGTGTGGCCCTAGTAAAGTGTCTTGCTTTGCACAGGTGTGGGGCAGGATTGGTTTTGTTCCTGCAGGTGGCAGGAATTTTGGATGAGGTGATTGATTGTTACTCTCTGCAAGTATCTTTACTTGCAGGTAGCCTTCTCTCCCTCCCTTTCCTTTGAAATGTGTACCCTGTGTAATAAGCCTCTTGTAGGATGAATACAAAAAATCTGTGTTACATTAAAATACAGTTCTTGTATGCTTTTATATTCATGTTCCATGGCTTACTGTATTTTGCGAAACGAAACGAACAGAACTCCCCTTGGACTACACGATTTATTCCGTCATGCATGCATAAAGTGCATAACGGCATAAATGGTGTAATCCAATGGGAGTTGTTTCGTTTCGTTTCGCAAAATACAGTAGCCTGTTTCCATACTTGTACATATGGACGTCGTACAGTGAGGACGTGTTTGTGATAGCTGTGGGAAACTTCCATTTGCGTAATATCCTAGAACTCACCCCTGTTTTAATATCTTGACGTAAACTGGGCTGGAAAGTGGACTTTAACGGTGCTTTTATACACGTTTTATAACTGTTTTTAAACTCCCCGGTACTCTACTATACACGGATTATACCCTGTGTAATATAAACACGCCAGTATGGCGGGCGCAGTGGACCTGAACTCAACTTCACACGCTATAGTAGAGGCCATATGCGATTCTAAAAAATTCTAATAAACTGACTTTTTGTCTAATTTGCGTAGAGCATAGTGAATTATTAACTGAAAAAAATTTGTCCGGCCTTCTGGCAGCTGCGTTGATCAGATATTCAAGGTCAAAGGTCAATGACCTTTAGAAGGCATATCTTGGATCATAACTCCTCAACCATTGGTCTAAAAGCCACAAATAGTAGAGTAGATATGTTCAATATTTTGGGGGAATTGTGCACTTGGTGAAAAAGCAAAGCATGAAATTTGGCCACATATCTAGGCCAGTCATAAGAAAGACTTTTAGCTATAGGGGCATCGCAGATTGGTCCGCTGATTTAAAATGGCAGCCATTTTGAAAAATGGATTCTGCCATTACTTGCTATTTTATCCTCTAGATTGAGATTGAGTTGATAATAGGTGCTTTTAGCATATCCAAGCTGGCATATGCACATTGGATGTTTTAAAAAGACCTTTCGATCAAATGGCCATTCAGTTTAATCCCTGGCAGTAATGACAGCCATTTCCAAAATGGCCGCCATTAACAGCTATGTTTTACATATTTGCATATGAAATAAATAATTAATATCTTTTTTCATCAATCAATAAAGTGAAAACAAGTTTTATTTGAACATTTCAATTGTTGCAATGACAACAGTGGTGGCCATATTGCAAGATGGCCCCATTATTTTGGTAGTCTGGTAACTGTACCTTTGTTTACCGAGTCAAAAAGTCTTCACACACAGGGTGTGCCTTAGGAATGGTTTTTAATTAAAAGACACTATTAGGTTATCTGATATAACAGTGGGTTTCACTTAATATAGCTCCACTGACTTAATTCATCGTTTTACCTGTAAGATCATTTTCATCATCCTTACTTCTTATGTTGAATGAAGAAGTGTATTTTGTAATTCCCCCATAAAACTCAACAAGCAAACCATACCAAGTGGTTGCCCGGACTTCTTAAAAGGCATTTTTTTATTAAATGAATGGTGATCCAATGTTGATCAACTTGATGGAGTGCACATTCTTGCTACAAACAGTCTTAGCTACATGTAAGAAAATAGGGCTTTAGCTTTACAAACTAAGCGTTTGCGGTCTTGATGTTAATCATGTGCTCTTCCTCCAATGAAGCATCACTCACTGAACATACAATAGAGCCCCTATACGGCGGTTACTGTTGGGCTCAATGATGATTGCATCTCCGAGCTTCCATGTCCAGTGAATGAGGATTGGACTTAAAGGAAAAGAGTATTGGGAATTAATTGGAACAAAACCATTCCGAAGTTAGAGAAGTATGCCAAGAACTTCCAAATTTTGGTGGTTGCACGGAGGGCTGGCAAAATACAAGGAAATGCTGAAAGCAGCTCTTAGTCATCCTGTATGAGAACTTGAAAAATTTGCAACATCAAAAGATCTGCTCTGATAGATTTCACTCCTTGCTTCTGCCTTTCCTTTAGATGCTAACTGCCATTCTCTTGTTAATGAATATAATAACACCTTAATCTAAGACCCTGGATGAAACATGCTCCACTCGTCAGACAAACTCCAGTTCTCCCATATACTCATCTCTGCTCCTGGTATTCAGATGCCTTTGAGATTGAGAAGAGGGACAACCCCGGCTGGAGCGCAGTTTTCATCACATATTGGGCTCAGAGGTATGCCAGGAAGCTTAACAAGTATCAGTGTTTTTATACAACTCTCTCTTACCTCTCTTCTTCTTTGCAAAGCAAGTGAGAATCATAGCAACCAGATTACTGCATGTAACCAACTGACCTTTTCCATGTATGTCAGCAAATTTTAACTTCTAGAGTGAAACATACACTACGTACCCATGAATGTCTAAATGATCTTGCGAACGCTACATGAGACTACTACACCTGCCATTCTCTCAAAACTATGTCTACATGATCTGTTACCAGTTAAAACAACTTTTTTTCCCCTGCGCGATCGATGATTTCCTCCAATTTCTCAAGCATAGCATTTCATCTGTTACCCCGCAGCTGAAGAAATCCAGCTCGGACCCAACCATCCTCTCAAATTAGCGCCCTCTATCCATTTTTTGGAAAGATGATTGAAAGAGTAATAACTCATTTGAACTGATCCAGCGATATGATCTGGCATGTTCCGATGCAGCGCATACCGTCATTCCACAGTGCGAGACTGCATTGTTAAGGCCCAGAAGGACTCTGTATTGTATTGACAAACCGACAAGAGACTGTGTTAGTGTTATTATAATTACTTCATGGCACGTTTGAACCTAATTGACCATAACAGCTCTTAACCCGCCTGCAGGCTAAATGAAATACTTTAAAAGCTTATGTTGTTTTTTTCCTACCTAGATTACCGAACTCCATCTAATCGGTCCATCTTGCCTTCATCATATCATGTGGAGGTAGATTGTGGAGTTCCACGGGTCTGTTAATGGATGTGGTATTGACTTCATCTTGTTTACTCTGCCTTCTCTGCCCCCCACTACAAGATATCATTACTGCCCATGGTGTTTAATCTGTCGTTTACATTTACACCGATGACATCTCTATCTGTCTTTCACCATTGGGAAATAGTGATCAGCCATAAATCATATTTTTGAATCATGCATGGCAGTCATCAGATCCTGATGCAAACCCCAAGCTGTTATGTGATTACAAGCCGACAGAGAATGTTGTGCTTTTGTTTCCCATCTTTATAGATCGACTAGTACTCTCACCATCCATCACTGCAATTCAGTTTTTCATCCGCAAGCTGAAGAACGGAACCTTGGGTGCATCTTTAACCCATCACTAATAAAGAACACTCATGTTTACAAACTTATTCAAGGCTGCCTGGCACTGGATACGTAAAATTGTGTTATTTTGACAGTACCTTGAATGAAAAATGCACCATGGATTGGCCATGACTTTGTTACATCCAGTTGGATCTACCACTCCTTGCCCTATGGTCTCCCAAAGAATGTGACCATTTCAGTGATTTCACAATGCAGCTGCTTGTTTTTGTCTTAAAATCGGTTGTCAAGAACATAACATATTTACCAAATCCATTGGCTTCCAATTAAACAGAGCTCAATAATACTGATAGTGGAACGTGTTCTTTGTCTTTCTTATTCTTTATCGTTTCCTCGACTGTCTAGGATAGTTGTTTTCACAGATTAAGTAGGGTGAGGCATCTGAATCCAGGAAGATCACGATTTTCACCAATGTCACTGGGGGTATATACACACAGATACTCACAGGTGGATTGTTGATTAGATGTAGTTCTTAGTATGGAAGACAAATGGGTTGTCTTTTTCTATTGGTCCACAGTATATGTTTGAAATGTATATACTTAAATAAATATTCCTTTAAAGCCACTAGCATCATGTTTTCCAAATTCAAATGCGATTTTGACTCTTAAATCGATAGGTTGGGTCATATCAATACCTTCTATATTACTTTTCTTTGTTGAAAAAAACAGGACAACTTAGGCATTTTTAAAGAGGTCTTGAAGATGCCATTTACGACTGTTTTGGGCTTTAAAAATCGGATCCCGGACATTTATTAGTAAACAAACATTAACAATCATAATAGATTAAAAACACGGTGTGTAATGCTTAGCACTACAGGGGGTCTTTACTACAACAATTCCAATACAAAAGTGCAAAAAAACATGGACGTTATGAAAAATAGGGCCCGCGATTTGTTTACATTGTAAGAAAATCGATTGATAGTGGCTTTATAAATGAAATGATATATTACTCCTTTTTAACTATGTGACCTGTCTATAGAGGCCTACATTAGGCACTATAATCAAGATTGTTATGATTAATAATATTATGACTAGCACAAAACTTATGAAAATATTGTAGTTATACAGCAATTACAGAAAGAACAAGAAGGAAATCAAGTTTATTAAGTACCTGATATTTAATGCTTTGAACTAATAATCCTGTTTGCTGTAGACTTTTACGACCAAAATTAGAAGATTGTCCGTGTTTGTCAATCTAAAATGAGTTTGACACAGCACTGATCACTTTGCAAACACTAGGTAGCCATGATTGATTACACAAAAAGGTAAAGGCACTGAAAGCTGAAGGTTAGCAGGAGTTTGGTAAACTACTTATTGAAGAATATGATTACTCTTTGGTTACGGTACAGAAATCAGAGTATAATATCACACCATTGGTGTTTTAAACCAAAAATAGTCAATGCTGTTGGCATTAGCAATATATTTCCGGCAATATCAACTTAATTGCACAATTTAATAATAATAAGGATAAGATCGTAAACCACAACAAGGAACTCGGTCATAGGATTATGTAAAACACTGGTAAAAAGAGTATGCCTGCCAATTGTTGTCATGTGTTGGCAGCCCTTTCACGGTTCTACAGTTCTTATGCATATAGAGTATTCTCGTATCGTTTAGACCATTACCATAACATAAAATTCATCCTCACCATTTTGGAAGGTTCACAATCTTTTGTTATTCAAACAAAACAACAAAAGCCAGTCTTAAATGTTTGAGTTTATTCAGCTGCACAAAGCAATGGTGACTATGTTTAAAATGTCTGCCACTTGTATTGATTGCCTTATTTACAGGTTGTATTGGGCATTGCTGTGTAACATAAAGGTCTGCACTTAGTAACATCAACAAAATTCTATTGATTGCCCTATGTACAGTTTTATTTGTGCATTGCTGCGTGATAAAAAATTTGCTTTTGTAGAAAAAACTATGCTATTCAGTCGAGAAAATTGATAAATAAGGGAATTGGCAGCCCATTTTGGAAAAAAAGAGAACGCCATTTTAGAAATGGCAAAATTTTCTGTTACAGAATAGTTACCCATAAAATAAATTCTATTTTAGGCATGCTCTTCGTGCTACCAAATCATGTTTTGTAGCACAAAACAAACAAACAAAACACCATCTTAGTTCCACCCAAAAGAGCTAAAATACCAGAAATGTCAGCCATTTTGAAAATGGCCGCCATTTTTGTTACACGAACATTCTGCGATGCCCCTATAACAAAATCACTTCTTAAAACATGCCCAAACTGTATGCCAAATGTCATGCTTTTATCACCAAGTGGCAATTCATGCACATATCGACTTTATCTCTACTCCACAAATGAAGTGTCTATACCAAGGTTTTGGGGGTCCCAACAACCCAATTAGCATAAGGAAAACGATCAAATGCACCCTTCCTTGATTTTTCAAATAGTATGCACTATCTACATGAAATTGGTTACTTTAAAAACGTCGCCCTCACCATTTTAAAGTTGTTGGTTAAGACCCTCTTGGATTTCTTAGTTACAAAGCCTATGACCCTTTTGATTTTGGTACAGGTGGATTGGTATATAAGTCTCCTCTTTCCCTTGATTCCAAACGTTCCATCGTCCCTCCTTTGACGTCATGTATGTTTTTAAATGAAGTATTAATCAAGAAGCTTATTTCTTCTCCGATTGTTGCAGCAATGGACCAATACTATTTTGAGTTAAAAATACAGGAATGTGTGTGATTTTTGCTAGGTTTTGGGGGTATTATGAAAGGAAAATCCAGTTTGTAACATACACAGGATGTACTAAGTGCATAAAGCATATATATTTTTGATAGAAGAGTGAAAATAAATAAAAATATTATAAGGTGTCAACCATCCCCTTACTCCAAAACTGATCTTGTCTACCACTGACCAAAGTTAAGGTGGCGTGACAGATTAGTTTGCGCTGAAAATGAACAAAGGAATGGTCCCAAGATGGGTAGCATGCGTGCGCCATTAGGTTTTCAATTTATGTGTTTTAGCTGGCCCAATGAAAAACTTGTTTGGCAGGGTACACCCCACCTTCCCTCCCTCAGGAAGAACGAGGTTACCTCAGACCTGCAATGGTGGACTTTGCCACTCATACGAGGCAAGGCGTCCCATTTCAGCCTACCTGTGACCCCTATCAAACACCCTGACAATGGATTCGTTTAAACCCCCTGACGACGGATGCGTTTAAGTTGGGGGCTCACCTCCTATCTCCTTCTCCTCGGGGGCAGGCCGCTGACCAGCATCCATGGCTCGTCCCCACATAAACGTCCTCGAGTTGTCCGCCGTCTTTCTGGCATTGCGGCCTGGCTACCCCAGGAGGTCAGTGGAAGGTAATTGTGTTGTCCACTGCAACAAGATGAAAGGGGGTGACATATAAACCATTCCTTTCGGCTATTCGGGTGGTGCCGAGATGGGGCATCGAGCTGATCGCCTCCCATGTTTTGGGAGTGGACAATGGTTTGCGGACTGTCTCCCAGGAAGGTCCCTAATCCCAGACACAGACAGAAGTCAGAGGGCCGTCGGGTGGAGTGGCGGCTCAACTTTGCGTTTGCCGCACAATCTTATAGATGATGGACCATCCACAGGTGGATTTATAATTTTGCTTCGCATCAGTCATGAACGTCAGATGTGGCATGGAACCAGATTTCCCCCACGGGCAGTCAACCGGGGCGCCATGGCAGCAGGACCGGTAGGATTGAAGAATATTGCTTGATCATAGATCCGGGTTGCCATGATCCAAAAGTCCTCGAGTGGCTCGGTCTCGAGACTGTGGTCCTGCTGGTCGCCCATAATGGCCACGGCAGCTGTGGTTTCCCAGGCCGCTAGATCTGCTGTAAGGGAACAGATCTATCTTCCAAAGGGAGGCGAACCTGGTAGGAGGTCTCGTCCAGAGTGCACCACCCATGCTCCGAACTCTGTCTGGTGAATTTCTGCAGACTGTACACTGAGGTGGACTTTCTGAACAGGCTGCCGTGTTCACTGTTCAGGCAAATTCACAAGATCATCATAGGATTACATGCATGGTGTGCCAATAGAAAGTTCGAACCATGCAATTTCTAAGACCGTAGACCAGGTTGGCAAGTTCTTCAAGAAAGTCTTTCAGGATTGGGTTTAACTTAGTGCCCTGACTGTCCGAGGTTGTCTTTTTTACGAACGGCCACAGGCCAGACCCCTAAAGGGCCTCGGTGAGGGCATGACGGTTTCTTGACAGTCCCTTCTTGTCCAATCTGGCGAAGGGTATATTACGGATCGTCCCGGTGTCGTAGCCTGTTCCGAGTGGGATTGCAATTGTTCTTGCAATTATTGGTGCTGTAACAGTTTAAACCCAACCGAACTTAGTCTTCTGGAACTTCCTATTGGCTGTGGCTTGTGGCCATCGGGGGTTCGGAGATTAATGCCTGTCTACTGACGAGGCCCACCACCGCTTTGACCGCAAGGAGGTCTCTATTCTTCCACATGCAGGTTTTTGACCAAAAATCAGAATCTTCTTTTACCCCGAAACCGGTGTTTCGGCCACGTCTCTCCATAGGTGCAGCCCAGGGTTGCAGACAGCTAGAGAGACGAAGCAAGGGACAAATTGAGCTAGCGGGATTTCCTCAGTCATCTGAAATGCACACAAAAACCCCATGATTGGGTACTGGCTTCTTGGTTGGTATATGAGGTTCGCGCTCCCACCTCCTCCTGGGCATTCTATAAAGAGGCCTTCATCAGACTTTTGGACAATGTCGGTTGGAGTTGTACTCACCAGTGGCGTACCGAGGCAGTCCATCCAGAGGTGGCAAATTTCCAAGTGTGTCCCGCCAAGAGGGCGGCAAAAACTTCGAAAGTCGTCGGGTGATTTTCTCCAATTTAGTCTTACTGGACGAAAATGCGCGTACAACCGCGACAAAAATTGCCAAATTACTTTTAATTTTGCCCAAATTTAGAGGGCTGAAATTGGTCAAATTACCCGACGAAGAGGGATGAAAGTGATATTTGCTCCATATCGTCCCGCTTTCGAGCCAGATTGGGGGTAACTTCCCCCCCCCCCTGACCCCGGTCGGTACGCCCTCCACCGCTGCCTTCCAACAAGTCTTTTTGATGCATGTGTTAGTCAGCGGAGAGGGGTGTCGCCGTCCCATCCCTCTTGGCTGATCGTCCTAGCATTTTGACCCAGGAGCATTAGCCGACTATGGTTAGGCGTTAAGACAGGGGTTGCGTTGGCGTGGGCTACCTTCTGCGACCATTATTCCGCCACCGATTAAGCCATGTAGTGGTATTCTGTGCAAAGTACGGTTGTGGAAGAAGCTAGCACTAGTACATTGTATTCCTCTGGAGTGAGAGGGCGATACAATTGAGTATGATACCTACCTTCACGACCTTATGGTGCTCACGCAATTTTGTTATTCTCCACCTTCACGGTGTTGGAAGGTTTTGTCTGAGATGTTTTTTTTTTTGTGAGAGAAACATTTTGCTGGAGGGCGAATTACAGCGCCGCTTGATGTGGTCCGTGATAATTTGTGCGTGTCCATGTCCCGACTATTTCGGGGTGGCTCATTTTGCAGTGGTAATGGGGTTTTAATAAAGTACCCAAATGAAAATTGATGCAAAAAGGCTATCACTAGTTCGACACATTAATATTAGTGTCTAGAAGGTTGTTTGAAGGTTTTGTTTTTATGTTTGTGAGAAAAAAATTTGGTGGAGCAAGGCGACTCCCTGCGTCCTGTGATGCATTTCAGGAGTTGGCTTAATTTTCAACAGTGGTAAAGAGGCTTCTGATGGGTCCAAAGTGAAAATTTGTTCAAGAATGGTTAATTAGTTATCATCGATATGCAATAATTTTACAATAGTATTTGGCTGTTTTATTATAAGATAATGGTCAATGTTTTGGATTATTTGATACTTGTACAGACTGACGAATTGGTTAATTTAGTAGAGAAAACATGGAAAATATTTGATTAAAAAGTGCCTTCTATGCTGAAAGATAATGATGGGACTTCATTGTAAGCTCAAGACTGTTTTTTATGGTATTGACCAACAAAAACACGGGTATAGACACCATATTTTGCTTCTAGGCCATTGGATGAGTTAGTTATAAACCCATCATAGGCCGTATCAAGGTCATTGAACTTTGACCTTGAATATCTGAACAACGCAGCAACTAGAAGGCGGGACAAAATTTTTTGGTAATAGTAAATAGCCTATCAGAATATACAAAGAGTCCTTTTATTAGATTTTTTCAAGGTTGTATAGGACATGGTGTCATATTACGCCTTCTAATACTACTGTTAAGCTGGATTGGACATGAAACAAGTTTGCTGGATTACTTCCCAACTATGTAGTGTTAAAGAGGAAATTAAAGGCTATCAAAACTGATATAGATAGCTTAGAACGTAGTCAGAAGTACTTAGATGAAGAACTGATAGCGTGAATAAGATACGATAAAAAAACCAAGACTCAAAACGAATAATGAGAAAATTACAGGACTCTGATAATGCCGCTTAGAAGCTGGCTTTATCGTAAAAAGGGACAATGTAGTATCTTTAATATGCCGCGAGAAGCTAAGGGAGGACACTGAAACAGACGGTACTAGTCCAATCAAGTCTTATGGCATCATCTTTTCAAATTTGGACATAATTTGGTGCCATAAGTTACAACTGTTTGTGGAGTTCCAATGCCATTAAGGTTTGAGATGTTTTGAGATGTATAATTCCTAAATAAAAAGAAAAAAGATTTTCTTTGACATACATAGCATCCTAGAGCCTGAGAATAATTGTCTTACCAATTTGTAAACCGATGCTACAACTTGTTCCCAAAAAAAGTTAATGTCCACATGTACACAGGGGCCAAATTTGGCAGCCCAATGTAGACACAAAAAAGGGTAAGTTTCACCTGAAAATTCATAATGTGAATTTTAAAGCTGGAAAAAATGGTTAGCACATGATGCAGAAGACTTAAGAATGCCTACAATAAACTTTATGCAAAATAATGAATATTTAAGCCATTCTGCAGCTGTAAAGTTAGAGCAGAAGCTTTCTGTGTATCTTGGCTTAACGGCACTTTCACTACACAAAAATCGTCATGACTACGATAGTCTATGATTAACAGCAGCATAACAAAAGTTACGACTATCTAGTCATGATCATCAGGACTACAGACGTTACGTGATATTTTGAAAAGACCAGTTCTTTATTGATTCGGACTCTATATGTTTGCCAACGCACATCGCCTGGCCTACAAGAGCAGCATCGAGTGCCTCGTCAGTCCTCCGTCATAGGGTGTTGAGAATGAGGGACAGAGATCGCAAATACTTCAGGAAATTAATCGTTCCAAAATTACTTTGGGAGGTCGGAACCGTGATTACTGCTGTACCACACTTGCCAACGTCTATGCAGCTCTATAGGGTCTTTCTTTTTACTCCTATAGGGTCCGCACAACGCCCCCGGAAATAACTTACGCCTTCATGCGGTTAGACTGTTGCTAAGTCTGAACCTGGAGTTGTGAAGTCACGCCAATGATGAATGAAGTGAAGCTGCACGTGTTGTATCTTATGTAGGTCTTAGATATTCTAGACATGGCTATTTAGCCAAGACTCACAGTGTGACAGATTTGTTTTTCACTTTTCCTTCAACCGAGCAATAGCATAATACCATCACCCAATTTCAACAAAAACTGAATTGTTTTAGTTAAAAGGTGTTTGGCTTCTCTGATGAGCACCAAAAAAGTTGTATTTAAAAAATGTTTCTACAGAGAAGAGGAGAAGAGTATGCAATTGTCAAAATTGTAACTTAATATTCCATTAGGTTATCACTGACATTCCTGAAGAGTGCTTCTGATGTCCACTATATTACTTTAGGCCTAACAATGGAATGATTTGCGTAACAGGACTGAATAGCAAGTTAATATTTTTAGATGATTTCTTAAATTCAATGATCCAATTATTAAAGAGGACATGAGGACATTTCCCGAAAGAAGCGCTTACAAGTTTTTTTAGAACCCGTTTTTCCCAATAGGACCTATAGTAGATTCCACCTGAAGTGAATGAAATGTTCTCTATAGGGACGAGTAGGTTTAGGGCTAGCAGGCAAGTTTCAAAACAAACTTGCGGTTTCTTTTGCACTTGTTGTCCAATAACCTTCGAAATGTTCTCGGTAGGTGGTTTTTAAAAACAACCGATCCAAGGAAATTTGAGAGAAAAATCTCCTCCTGTCACTTTAAGAATGGTAATTTATGCATAATTTGACACTTGACATAAAAACAAATATCAGATTTCTTATCCCTCCCTCCTCATTCTTGGGATAAGGTCGAACTTTTTTAGTTTTCAAGTTTCTTAAATTGATATGTTCAATCTCGAAAGGGCGTATTAATCAACCACAATCACTTTCATGTGATTTTTTTAGAGAAGGGATTTTTCTTATAAGATTAAAAATAAAAAAAAGGCCTCATCATTTTTTTTTTCTAATGCGGCGAACGGGACAGGTGGTGGTTAATATCAATTGTGAAGGGGGACCGCCATATTTCAGTATCAGAATGTAGTTTAAAAAAAAATAAAAACCGCCATCCCTCCTCACTTTCAGAGGCCCCTATCATTGACTCGCGATAGAGCTTAAAGGAAATATGTCAGATTTTTTGTCAAGTCCAGTTTTGGACTTACATTAGTAAAATATATGTACATAATCACGAATTCCGAAAAAATCATACAATTTGATGTAAATGTAAAAATTAACAACAATACGAGGCATTTTAATTTTTGCTTTTGACATACGAAGAAAAACGGGCGGGCGCTTGTTCGCCACGGCTCATGATCAAAAGCGCCCCCCAATTTTGCTCTCTCGTGACGTCAAAGTGATGACCAAAAACATCGTGGTGACTCGAATTGTTATTGCTGACACTGTAACATTGATGGATGGATAATTGAAAGTACTCATAAAATTTGAAAAAAGTTACAGAAAATGACATACTTTGTTTCATTCGTTGTATTTTAATTATTATTGAAGTGGAACACTGCACGATATTATGTGGTCAACAACGACGTAAATTATGGATGGTATAACTTGACTCACCATTGCCTGCGATGGGAAATTAAAAGGGGCCAAAATACTCAACAAATGTGGAACAATTTTTCAACTTATTGGTTTATAGGTAATCTACGTTACTTAACTTTCCATCCATACCAAATTTCCAAATATCAGAATCATGACATTATTTCACTGTAACGTATCCCCCATTTTTTTCAGAGAGCGGGGAGGAGCCTGAGAGAGGGAAAGATAGAGTATTAGAGAGGGAATAGAAGGGGAGGAGTGAGAGAGAAAGGAGTGAGAGAAGGTGTGAGTAATTGTTTAATTATGACACAGCCTAAATCAATGTAATATTCCATTGTAATACATATAGTTATACGCACACAAACGAATTTATTTTGGGACCATGTCCGGGCATCCTTTTTGGAAGTACCGTCTCGTTACATGTTTTAGCCGCTACGATGGACGATATCGTTGGGGTTGAGAATTGATAAATGATCTGTCGGTTCATTGCAGTAAAGATTTTATTACATAATAGTTTAGTGGGTAGAAGGGGGTCTCGTGCACCGCCCTGAAAATCATTTCTAATCAAGGTCTCTATATCAGAAAAAAATGCGTAGAAAACGCGTAAGTATGTAAATATAAGTCAAAAACTGTCCCTCGTGCCATTTTTAGCGTAAATTTTGAAAAAGTAGGATCGCATTACAGAAAAATATATTTTCACCGTATCTAACAACAAGAACCAAATATTTTTTTTAGTGCCATTAAGACCGCTTCCATGCATATTTGTATTGTTGTTTGCTTCGGATCCCAAGATGGTAGCCAACATGGCTCCGCCGCAAATATCTACAAAGTATAAACGTGCTAAATGCCTATTATATTGTCGTATAGTCATTAATGAGAAAATAAATTAAGGATACAGTCTTCGACCATTAGAAACTATATATCTGCCTGTTTGCTTAGTGAGTATATTAACATCAGATGCGGCCCATTTGTCCGCCTTCAAAAGTGTTAAAACTTAGGGAATTATTTATATGTCCCCCAAATTCGGATGAAAATGTGAATTTAAGTATGGAAATGTGTGTTTGGACCATTAAAACAAAGCTGTATTTTTTGCTTTGGTAAACTTATTTGAAAATGAAGATGGCTGCAATATTCACCGAGTTCAAAAAATCTTGAAAGGTGCGTTATAGCCGACATCTGTGAATTAAAGAAAATTACTGGAACAAAAATAGCAGATATAGTAACTAATGATTATTAGACATATTTTAATATGCATTATATTCTTCTGGGGTTATGTCTAGATATATGACAAAAATAGGGGTAATTTTAAGGTTGAAATTCTTTGGAATGTGCCATATTGACAGCCATCTTAATTTTAAAACAAACAAGAATGGCCAGCTGTGTGTTTATACTGGTCAAACGCAATTATCCTCATACTTAATCCCGCATTTGTATCTAATTTGGGGAAATATAAGGTAATTTCTAAGTTTTAACACCAGTTTGAAGGCGGACAAACTGGCCGCCATATTGAATGTAATATATACTCACTAAGCCAAAACAGGCAGATATGGTTTAATGGTTCAAAGACATATATTCCCTTAATTTATGTTTCATTTTATGAATATAGACTAAATAAAGACAGGATTGAGCACTTTTATTACTTTGTAGTATCTGGTTGAGGCGGCATGTGGGCTGCCCCCATCTTGGATCCCTAAGCAAAACAACACTACAAATATGCATGGCAAGCGGTCTTAATGGCTCAGAAAGAACACATTGTGTTTCTTGTTGTGTTTGCGATACGGTGAATGTGATGAGAAAAACTAAATTTTTCTGTGTAATGGCGATCCTAAATTGCATAAAATTTACCTAACAATGGCACGTGGGACAATTTTTGAATTTTTTAACATAGGTAATCGTTTTCTACGCATTTTTTGTGCTATAGAGACATCCGTTGAAATTGATTTCAGAGGGGTGCACGAGACCCCTGTTACCCAATAGACTATACGTCGTGTGAAAAATTAGCCTTGCCTTCAATATGGTGCATAATTAACAGCTGTATCCAGCGAAAAACAATTTCCTAGGTCTCTGTTCAATTTTTAGTTTTCTATCTTACTTATTTTTGCCTTTTACAAGGGAGTACGAATGCCGTAGGTGAATTATGAAAAATAAGATAAGGAGTATGACATGATAAATAACGTAGGCCTATTATAATTATAGGTTTTCTGAGATTTATGTGCAGAGTTGTATACCTTGTTGAAGCATTCGCATGAAAAGTGTCGTCAAACTTCTGTTTTAATAGGTGGGAATTGAATATGTGGGTATTTCTGATACCATTTATGCCCCTCAAAATAATATTGTTCCAGTTTAAGGTGTGGTTCATAAAACATAAAATCATAACACCACGAATAAACAAGAGAAATGGAAGATAAAATAAACAACATTGTTTACATGTTGCCATATTGGATGTGTCCAAAATATTCTACGACAGTTGTTCCCACTGGATTACAAGAAGAGACTTTATTAATACATAATAAATAATTAAAAAAAAATCCTTTTTAATTGGGTTTGAAATCTAGCTCTTTGTTGTAATCGTGCCACTCCGTGGTGCAAAGGGGACCCTGAAAGACCCTTGTCTCATAGAAATTGTTAGCTTATATTAATAAAAGGAAACATATCGGCGGGTTCGGAAAATAGGGACGAAACATTGTGCGAAAAAGAGGGTTAATTGGATTGCACTGGATTATATGGGCAGGCAGAGATCGTTTCGACAATTATGTGACTATGTGATGAGAAATGAAGTTGGGTGAGTACTTTGGTTTTCTTTGACTCATCTGAGGTTATTAAATCATTGATAATTTAGGGTACTGGTGGTTATGCGAGGTAAGCATCAATCATTTGAGGACATTATTGCCATCACGTGAAGTAAGACATCAATCAGATAAGAGCACTGGGTGTTTATGTGAGCTAAGCATCATTTCATGGCATTATGTGGACTAGGGTAAAGTAAAGTAAGACCCCAATTAGTTTAGGCACTGGAGTGTGAAGCAGCTATAGGCATCATTTCAGGGCATTATGGGACTATGTGATGAAAAATTGAAAATTGGTGAAGTACGTTTGGTTTTTCGTTGACTCTATGAGGGACATCATCGATTAATTAGTTGGTATGGGTGGTTATGCTGAGGTATGCATCAAGCATTTTAGGACATTATGCATCACGTGAAGTAAGACATCAAATCATATAGGGCACTGGGTGTTGATGTGAGCTAAGGCATCATTTCAGGGCATTAGGTGACTAGTGAGTAGCCACCAATTAGTTTAGGGGGTTGTTTTCACTGAGTGTGTCAAGCAGCAATAATCATCAATTTCAGGGCATTGTGTGACTATATGGAATGAGGCAAACCAATTAGTTAAATGGCACTGGTTTAAAACGAGCTAAGCATCAATCATATCAGGACATTATGTGCATATGTGAAGTAAAGTATCAATTGAGGGCACCCGGTGTTTATGCAAGTTAGCATACAATCATTTCAGAGCATTAAGTAACTATGTTAAAGGTTCACCGAGAGATTGGAGTCCACCCCCACCTTGTGTCACAATAGTAATTTCATATAGCTTTTGACACTCAATCATTTCTTACCTTGTATTATGCTCCAGACATGTCTTTAACAGAAGAAAAAAGGTATTTTGATTTGCTTCATATTTCATGTAAAACATAGGCTGAATTTCGTATTTGCTCCTATACGAATTAGAACTTTCATTCAGGCCTATATTTCAGTAGGCCTAGATGAAATTTTACGGTAATTTGTTGACAGAAATTGCTTCCTGGATTTTCCTAAACTTTATGTTGTTTTTTTTAATAACCTTGACTGCCAAATATAATATTCAATTTTGTCCACAATTTTGTGGTAATTACGTCTTTTTTGCCAGGAACAGTTAAAAACGAAATAATATTATACATATACATTATGAGTTTTGATACGTAGCTATTACATTGGCGTTTTTTTTTTCATTCACTGAGCTAGGAGGTCGAATTAGGACCGTCAATAAACGGTTGACACAGAGATAGCCTTTAAAATTCAGTTTCGATAGTGTTTTCTAAAGAACGGCACTGACAAACTTATTCCTGCAGCCGCATGCCAAATTTTAATATGCTATAGGCCTATCAGGTATACAGTTTCCACAGGACAAGACTTATGCAAGTCCACAAGGCTAAGTCTCCGATAGTCTCGTATACACACATGTCCTTGATGCTTGTACGCGTTGAACGGCCAGTCACTCACCGTTAGTAAGACCTGTGTACTCATATAGGAGCAAAAAGACCTATAGAGCGCACCAAATGTCTTATGCAGCTTGAGAGAACGAAAAACTTGGTTGCCACCATAAATCGACTGACGGCTGATGGTATAACGCAAAAATATGGAGAACTGGAAAATTACAGATCTTTGTCGATGGTCAAGTTTGGAACCGTAATAACGTTTTATAATAGTAACTAAGTTGCTCAACGGCTGTTGCACTGTGCTGTCTTGCTCCTGAATCTGTAATATATTGGAAACTAATTTTGTCCATCTGTCCTGATAAACTCAAGAGTATCAATTATGACATTTTGCCGTTTACTTCATTGTCCTTAAATTAATATATTAACATATTTTACATCTACTTTGAACTTTGACCCTTGTATTAAAGTGACATTTCGTGATTCACAGCCTCGCCCCTGTTTTAATACCTCAATGGTGTGCATAATGTGTCATCTGAACCAGTAGCCCAGGTATAGTGCGTTTGCTTAGGCTCGCGTGCAAGTCTGAATCTGCTCTGGTTTAAATTCGGTTTTGGGTTTTGTGTTTCTGTCCAAAACGGTCAGAATTACAACATAGTGGCCTGTGGGGCGGTGCGGGGCAGCTGGTTCGCTCGTGACATTTTACGGCTGCCTGGTGTTTTGGTAATTAATCTTTTCTTTTGGATATAGCATTTGTATTCGTGTTTCAAATTTGAACGTGCTGGAACAACGAGTGCACCTTTACTCTCCGGACGTACCTGACTGGCCAAACCTCATAATTATG
>JAMKCH010018779.1:0-55024 GCA_023653785.1 Ophioderma brevispina
ATGGCACTAAAATTGCCAAATTCACTTTAATTTTTTTTGAATTGGTTTTGAAAATCCCCGAAAAAGAGATAAAATTGCACATAAGCCCGCGTTTTTTCGAGCCAGAGGGGCCAAGGCCTCGGTCGGTACGGGCCACTTTGTGAACATTGATGTCACCTCATCGTGATGACCATCTGAATTTAAATCTTCGTTGCTTTTATGGTAAATGATTTATGGTTGTTTAACCACACAGGCAAGTACAAGAGCCAAGAAGTCCCCATAATACCAGTGAGTGAAAATACTGTCTTTGTTTGTAACTCTGCACTTAACTAGTTGGGAGTTCTGTGTATTTGTGTACGAACTTGGGCATTACATAATGAGTGCCACAACAGTGAGTCCATACCAAATAAATAAAGTAATGACATTGCGGCATATAGTCCTTGTATATCCCACCGCCCAGTATGCTGCCAATTCCTCCTTCCTATAACCATAAGTTACCGTATTGACAATCAGTGACTGCAGGTTGCTATGTGTTTGTGGATCTACAGCATTGGCTAGAAACGCTCCAATCTTGTTGTAAATTGCAATGGTCACCACCGTCTGACGGAAAAAGCAAACCGGGAGGCTATAGACCGTTACTTCAATATGACTCAGCCCCAGACATGTTGGTGACAAGTGCATACATTCCAGGACTCAATACATTAAAGGGGGATTGCCCGATTTAAGGATATAAGTTTTCATCTTGATTAATAGGGGGCCTTCACTCCACAACCCTCACCGGTAAAGTTCTCGCCGATATTTCAATCCGTGTTCATACGATAACTAAAAACGTGATTTGTAGCCCATAGAGTACTGTGTAAAGAATTAATAATATTGGTCAACCAAATAGGGCACATTTTCGATCTAACATCCAAACCCAACATCCTTTGGCTCTATGATTTTCACAGGGTAAAATGAGAAAATATCAGCTTTCTTCTGATACCAAAATGTTGACCACTCCGGGTAAATCTGGGGCGTCTGGGGACGAGGCTATTAGCGATGGGCCATGGACCTTATAAGCTATCACTCGATCCATGTTTTGCGATTGCCACAGGGATCATTGACAGTTGAATGTATTGTAGTCCTGAAATGCTCCATCGTGCCCACCAACAGGCTGGCTATTGATCCGGTCTATACAAATCGGTAACTGTCATGAAGAGCATGAGACGAATATACCTACAGAGATTCCGAGCAAGTGATCAATGGATTGTTTGCAGCGGTGTGGGGTGGTGGGGTGCCCCCCAAAAAAAAAAAGTTTGGTCGGTACGAATATTATCATTCAACTATTCCTCGACTGGTCGAGAAGCAGTGAATCGTTATTAAGCATACAGTTTATGTAGTACCCCAAGCACTTCGAGTTGGCGGGCTATTTTTAAAAATCAATGATAGACTCACACGTGGGCGGCGTGCGTGTTAATTTGTCAAGACGAAAGCCTTGAACACAGTCTAGTACTCAATGACCTTTGCATATAAGTCCATGGAAACTTAAAAAATGACCCCAATTTTTGTTACATCATCATTTGTCGACTATATGTAGAATTTGCTCCAATTTTCCAATGTATTAATGACATTCTTGGATATCTTCAAAATTCTGATTACTAAAATTGTATTTTCTACTTCAATTCACAACAATTGAAAAAAATTTTTATAGTATTTTTCAAACTTTTATTTTAAAACAGAAGAGGATCTAATTGGGCATTTATTTTAATTTTGAACTTAAGTTCTATGAAAATGAAGTGATGACTGGCGCAAAACCCAATACAGTTTAATGTGATCCGGTCCCAAGAAACGCTTATGTCCGTGGTCATGAATGGGGTGGGGAAGCACAAACATTTTGTAAAATGCCTGAATTCGCAGGATACCTCGCGCGGCATAGAAAAGTTGATGTGCCTCACAGCGCCATCGTGCGGCTAAGTCATTGTCCAGCCGGGAAACAGACTTGGTTCGATACGCTCGAGCTGTTACAATGGACTACAGCTTTGCTTCCGAATCTCTTTATGGTATATTCGTCTCAGTTTCAAATTACAGGCTCAAGGGTGATCTCGACAGCATATTTTACCCTCGAAGTAAAGGTGCTTTTCAAATTACGAAGCTACAATATTTACATTTGCCCCGATAAATTCGGTTTTTCTACTGATTGACGGTATACTGTTGTTTGGCTTGGTGGCAGTGCATACTTATTATTTTTTTTTTCAAATTTTACTAGAGTTAGCAGGACCAACCCATAGTACAGGCTGCCCAATTCATTTTTGATAAAAATAAAGTACGCACGTGTCCCCTTTGTTTGGTAGCTCTCTTAAAGCCGAATGGATAATCTTTTATTTGCTTTATTTTATTGTCCAATCCGCTCTGTAACCAAAAGATATGCTTCATCAAAAGGAAAGTCCAAATTTTGTAATATATACAATCTTGAGGAAGTTGGTTGACTATTGAAAAAAATAATAAATACATTAATAACCTTTTGATATTCATTAGGCCATAAAAAAAAGTGCGAACATTGCTTTAATGATAACACATCTTTGGTGTACCTTTTTTTTCCCCCACAAATAGTTCACTCTCGCGTCACAATAGCAATAGTCTTATCATTTCTGCTGTAAATTACATGCACTAGAATGTAGTCCGACAGTAGGTCCCACAACTACCCGGTCAAAGAGTCTGCACGAAATTTTTTGATGGTTTCTAGTCAACTTTGACCTGCTAATTCCAAATCTCTATTAATGCAACTTGACATTTTTAGATAAGGAAGGATGTAAATTAAACATAAGACCTACATATGCCTTGCAAAGAGTTCTGCACGAACAAAATATTTTTTGTGATTCTAGGCACATTGAACCTCTGATGTATTCCAAATCTTTGATGATGCAACCTTTGCATCCTGGAGCATTTTCAGATAGGGAAGGGGGGGGGGGGGGCTTAACAGGGGATATCATTTATATTTTGTAAATGTTAAAAAAAACAAAAAAACTAAAAAATCAATTACAATTTTAATCAAAATTTCATCTGGTTTACAGGCTTACTATTAAAAAAAAAGTATAAAAAAGGTATTGGAGTAAACCATTTATATTGATCCGAATTTGTTTTTCAAATTGATTTGCAAATTGATTTAAAAGGAATACACATTTACTTTATGTTAACCAGCTCAAATATATCTAACCAGAGTGTTGAATATCCCCCGTAGACCCTGTGAGCCTTAACACATTTTCCCCCATAATTTTTATCTCCATGTCAAACATTTTACATTACTCCTATACATGAAGATTTGAGCCATTTGAAGAGAATCTTTGCGTTAGATTTTTTACCCCAGGGGTGACCTTGAACATTTTTTCAGTTTAGTGAGTTAAGAGTAATTATCCTAGATAGCAAAACTATACTGTTTTAATCCTTAATAAAAGATTATACCTGTCTATACACTTTAATCAATATGAAGCGTTACAAAGTCTGCCTCTTTTAATTTTAACCCCCTCAAAAGCTAAATGATTCAAAAGATCATAAGGCAAGATTTGGGAATCATCAGGTCAATCTTGTCCTATAAACCATCCAACTATTTAGTGCAACTCTTTAGCAAGGTCATATGTTTGCATTGTATTTAAAACTAAAGACAATAGTGATTAGCACGTGTAAACAATCATAATATCTGTTATAGATTATACAAATAATAAATCAATGTATTAAGCTTTACGTTTAAACAACAAAAGTAATTTTATGGCGAAACATATTAGTGACCAAATCATACTCACCGGCGTGGCTTTCCGGTTCTGCCCGGTTGAGGCGTTCATTTAACCCGCTCATCTTCTGAATCCTGTAATCCGATTAAGTCATTCAGCAAATTACTTATTATAATTGAACCGCTCGGAACCGGGCAGGACCCGAAAACGCCCTCCTTTGAGTATGTCTTTGAAATTCCCCCTTAAATATTTTCTCTAAAAATAGTATCTAGAGGTAAACTTCTTTAGTACCGTTAAACGTTCGAAAAGTCAGCAGGCAAGTGTTCGCAGTGCGTTTCTTTAATATTCTTGGGGTTCTATAAACCATCAAAACACTCATTCAAAATTTAGTGAAATTGTTTATCCTCATAATAAATCCACCTCTCTTACCGTCTAGAAACTGGAATCACATCCCTCGCTTGCTGGCGTAAGCTGATCTCGCACTCCAACAAAGGTCCCCATACTTGCCAATACTCAAAAAAGAGAATGGTGTCCATATTTCCTGGTTGAGAACGTAGCAGAAGAAGGCGAGTAGCATCGAGATTTGAGGTTAAAAAACCGCCCAAGGCCATTAATTGTATGAGCCACCTAAAAAAAATAAGTAGTTATATTTTAGAGAATGTCTCCACTCCGGGAACTTTTTTCAGTGCAAGCAGGGTTGACACTTAGCGCCTTTTAGTTTTCTTGTTCAGTTACCTTTACCCACAAAATGCTCCGGAAAAATACGAAAGCCCGCGCATTCAAACCGAATTTATGGTTCCACGTCCCACCCGTATAAATTACCTCATTTCATGTAGTTACGATACGTTATCGTGCAACCATGACCGTACAAACGAACATCGCATTGTAATAATCGACTATATTCGCGCGCCCCAAAATTAACACAATTTTTCGGCCTATCTTGAGGGAACGATACCAATACCTAATGTTCTCTAATGGTATTCTTTGTTCTTCACACGCCGCCTATTTCCGTTATTTCAAGGTCAGATTTGAATTTTTAGTCTCAAAATTTAGCTCTTCCACGGTCTTAGCTCTTCCTTCCATACATCCAGACACAGTAATTTCTTAGTCTTGGTATGAGCTAGCTCAGGGCCAAGACAAAAATCAATTTTGAATGCACTTTATTTCCATGTTCTTAATGATAAATCTAATTTCATTGGCATGTTCCCCTATAACACTGCTACATACATAAGCCGATATTAAAGGTGGGGACCCATCGACCCATCGTTCTCCACACTTTCCCTCCATCAAATTGAGCTATTGCATCAACGAAATCTCAAGTGAATTTAAGACCCAGTAAATGTTTTTCTTTGATGAATTTATGAACCAAAACGTCGCCAAAGTTGGTCGAACCAATTAATTAACACACACACACACACACACACATACAGTGTCATTGGGCCTATTTACCACGTTTGATTCTACATCCAACGGCTATACCGATTTTTAGTCTGAAACAGTCTGATCAGAGATTCGAAATATTACCTTTTTTTGTGTAATAATGAAAATAGTCAATTAGACTAAAGATTGTACCTAAAACACCAATTCCGAAATTTGAGATGAATCGGATTTTTCGTGTTTGATGCAGTAAACATTTATGTTTGTTTTACTCCCTAGATACTGTGATAACAAAATTCCGGCATCGCGGAATTTTTAACAAAGTTGTGATTTTTCTATATGAGGAATTCGATTTAGCTTAGCAATGTCACACAGTGATTAGTATGGACAATCATTATGTACATTCAAAAAAAAACACGATTTTTTTAGGAATTGAAGGGCGCCCTCCTCAGAATCGCTGATCGGCCTTTAAACTCCACACATGTTTGAGGCGTCCCTATACGCGATCATATCGGGGATCCTACCATGACAATGAATAAAATTGGATGAGTTTGTGCCCAATATTTATTGGTCTCTCGCTGATGAGTACAAATATTTGGCTCGACTTGCGGTCCGCCCAATATTTTTGAAACCAATAGCTCGACCAATAAATTGGGCTGAATCAATCCCATTTTAATTACAAATTCTAATTAAATGCCTTTGGGTTGTATTCTTCCATATGAGGGAAAAATCATCACAGAAATTCGGATCACCAACCTTTTTATACTTTTTTATACTATTATGATGCTTTGATATTGGCGTCCACTTTCAACCCGCCATGACTGTTATCTCTGCATCAATTAAAAAGCTGTTTTCTACCGGGTTTCACATGAAGCGCCATAACGTGTATACGTCGTAGTACGGTGTGCAAGATGCAGTCGAGACTAATACTTCAAACATCTTCGGCAACCAAACACCAACGACGAAATCAGGCGGCCAAGACTAAGAATTATTAAAATGGAAATTAAAGAGCTTGCACCGCGGAGAATACTAGGCCAAGATCGTGAGCTTTTGACAGTATTTAAAAGTCCAAAAGGAGAGATACTGACAAGTTATTTGGAAGGCAGTCTTTTTCAGCAGTCCCTGACTGAGTTACGGTTCTTTTCCTTATATTCCAGTTCAGATTTTTCAAACGCATAATATTGATAAAATTGAATGGTTCTTCTATTCCACTATACACAAGATATTGGCTCTCGCTATGAGTTTTTAAAATATTGCACTCGCTACGTAACTCTTCCCACAATGTTTTTTAAAACTCATAGCTCGACCATAATTTGTGTCTTGGACTCAAAGAATCAATTTTATACTCCATCTTGTACCGACAGATCATGTCTGCAAGTAATTACAAGATAATGAATATGTGGGAAACTGACCTGTTTTAAACCTCTGCAGAAAGCATTAACAGGTATAAAATGATGACGCAGTGATCAACCGTCGCCAGTTAGCAGTCCGTCCAATACCGATATATTAGAATAGACATCCTAATTGGGCATCGCATATTGATTTTTCTTCTTTAAATTTGGGCCCCAAACAAGGCGAATTTGCATTGCTTTAAGTATCAATTAAAGCATAGGCTGAATGGTGTATTGGAGCAAATACTAATTAAATAAAAACATGCAAATCTATACAAGTCCATATCACTCATATGCAACACTGTCCTCATTTCCAACATGGAATTTGGTCGGAAATACGATCATGGAAGCACATCCAGCATTAGGAAACCGAATAACCCGAAGAAAACCTGTGAGGTCGAGTATGGTCTTGAATCAACGCGCCATGGAATAGCAGGCTCGACCGAGGTCCGAACCTGGGACCACAGTGGTGCGAGATATTTTGAGCTACATGGTTCCGACAGACACTTGTTTCCCGAGTAAAAACTTTTCAAAAATCCGCAAGAAGGGTCAGTTTCTGTCCTAGCCCACCGATGTCCCTCTCTACCACCAAACATAAAACCCCCCATCAACATAACTGACAGATCACCTACGCTTTCGTCCCGGGCTACATCCTTGTCTGCATTTAAACTGTGGTTCTGTTGTTTTTCCCACATTGTGTTAAATGTTATTTTACATGCCACACTGAAAACACAACCTAGTCATGCAGTTGCATTACTAACTTTAAACTACTCAGAGAGGCTAGTCATGCAGGACTGTACTACTGACGTTTTCCAAGCCCACCTGTGAAGCTAGTCAAGACTGCTTTACTAGCTTATACGTTGCTAAACTAGTCAGTCCTGTATGACTAACTGTAATGAGGTGCATGACAGTTTTGTTCATCATATGATTAACTACCTTTTCCATAATCGCCATCTCTTCCACCTTGTTAGTCATGCATGTTGTCATAACGCTTGACTAGTTTGAACCATGCCGTAGTCAAACCGTCATGACTATCTTTGAATTGCATGACTAACATTATGTTAGTCAAACTGGGCACCATCGGACTAACTTAAAGTTAGTCATAAACTGTCCATGCAACTAGCCTACGTTAGTCATGCATGCATACTAACCAATCTATCCATCTGGTTAGTCAAGCGTGCATGACTAATTTTGATGTTAGTCATTCAAGTTAGTCCCTCTGCATGCAGGACTAGGTACTGCTAGTCCATATGTTAGCCATGCCTGTTTGACTAGCTCTACGTTAGTCAAAACGGTCAACCACTGGACTAGACTTTAAATTAGTCATGCTGACCAATTTAGGTTTTTCAGTGTCATTCATTTATTATTATTCATAAATACGTTTTACCTACCAAGGGATTGCATGTACCAAAAGTCGTATGTTCTCATTTTTGCCCCCTGTGATTCCAAGACAGGCTATAGTCAATACAACACTGCCGTATTTCAGATTGCACAGAGCACGCCTTAACGTGTGGACTTCATAACCGTTTCTTTCCCGTGTCCTTACTCCGTTCGTGACTAAAAAGTAAATGAGGTTCCATGTGCACATGGTTATTAGACAGTTGATGAAAACCATAATGTAACTTTGGTGAAAATGTTTTATATTAAGTAGGTTTTCTACAGAAGCTAAAAATCTAATACACTATAAACCTTTATCTATTCAGTGGTAAATTTGATACAGTTGGGACTAAAAGCCATAACGTTTAAAGCAGCTTTAAACTATCAAAATGAGTCTTCTTCTTTCGTATGAGGCAGCAGCTAAACGTGTTGAAGTTGGTGGAGCAGCTCACTGTTTATTGTGTGGGGTTTGGATGACAGGTTGGGCACTCATTCAGAATGGATCCGCAGTCTGTGATGGAGAAGCCATATTTGCAGGCTGGGATGGTTGCAGTCCCACGGTGCCTTTGTGTTGACCGACCGACTCCTCTCAAGGTAACCCATTCCTAACTGTGGACAAGATTGGCTACAGGTTGGGGTTGTCATAGGTGTGAGAGTGAATTGTCCTGGTCTTGGCCCTAGTGTCTATCCCAGGCTGCCTGAAGATGTTGAATGGAGAGCTGGAGAGTTTTAGGCAGTGTGTTTGACAGGAGGTCACGAGAGCGCATCTCTGTCTTGCCCTATCTGGTGAGATTCTTTGGCGGTGTTATGCAACAAAGCCTTGTTCACGAGTTTATGTTTTGATGTTCTCTCCGAAGCACTGCCGGTGCATGCCTGAAAGCACTGAAATAGAACAGATGGATGGGACGAAGGCAGCCAGTATGGTTCTCATTAAGTCTCGTTGAGTACTGTCCAGCTTCTTTGTGTAGGCATTGCACCGTGCTTTGGGCGGCTACTCACAGTGCTGTAACCCAGGAGCCAGACGGCTTGGTCTTAGAGTGATGAAGCTAGGATTGCATGAATCCAGCAGGCGGCACCGGATGTTATTCCTCGAGATACTTGTGCAGCATACTGACTCGAATCTGCCGATAACTAACCTTCTGAGCATGCAAGCTTCACCCCCAGATAGGTTGGTGTAGATTGTATGGCAGAGGGCGCTTCCTTTTAGGTGATTTGAAAGCTGGCGTTAGCCCTTTGTGGGTGTTAAGATGGTCTTGACTTCACTAGCTTGCGTCTCACCCAGTTATCTGCAAGTAAGGGCATATCTGAAGTCCGTGTATCTCCTACTTCAGTCCAGCTTTCTGTCCGATGAAGGAAGCAAGGTCGTCGGCGTAGCCAATTTTCTAGATGTTTGAGGTAATCGCTGATATACAAAGTTGAAGCAGCTGGGAGCCCGTACTGATTCCCTGTAGGACTTCTCTTTTCCTCACACTACCGCAGTCGCCTGCTCTGCCCATCATTGGTCTTAAGCGCAAAGCTACGGTTTGCAGCGTGTTACATATGAATTGTACAGGTGACGATCCAGGATGGTACTGAGAAGCCCTGGTGCCACACGATGTCTATGCTGCAGTAAGGTCCCCAAGATGACGCCTGCTGTAGACTCTTTTCAAAGCTCTCCTCAATAACAGTCGCCCACCAACTGCTTTAAATGGCAAGTGCAGCAAGAACCCAAGAGATCAAACTAGACCATAAATGTATAGTGGTGCCCCTGGTTTCACTCCGTCGCCCCTTCACCATGGGACGAATTGGAATCCGGTATGCTACACTCCAAACAGGAAAGAGTAGGCTTTGGACACATCTCTACTGAGCAAACTAAGAAATCTTGGCCCAGTAGCAAAAGGATGGCTTCATTGACTCTCTACAATTGCTGCCTATTTTATTTCCCACAGGTTTCCCAAAGATATGGAGGAAAGCAGGATGTTAATGGCACTCCTAAAGCCTTAGAAAGATCCTCCAATCCCAAGCGCTACAGACCTATATCACGCCTTAGCCATACCCTACAAGCCTCTTTGAACGCCTCCTGCTCAATCGTCGCACCTTGATATACTAAACACTTCATACCAGAACAAGCCGGTTTTCCGGACAGGCAAATCAACAACAAGCCAAGTACCCAACCTACTCGACACGTTGGGGATGGTTTCGGAAGGGTATGGTAACCGGAGCTGGGTTCGTCGACCTATCAACAGCATACGACACTGTTAATCACAGATGCCTACTCCATTAAATTCTGGAAATTAACCAAGGACATCAGCTTGACTGAGCTTATCGAGGATTGCCTTTGGCAACCAGGAATGTTCTTTGTTTCACTAGGACGAAAAAGAGAAGACCGATGGCTGTAGCTCAAGAATGGTCTACCCCAATGGAGCGTGCCTTGCAACCCTCGCTGTTTCACCATATATCCACGACCACCTAGCAGTGCAGGACCTGTGCGTTTTATTTATGCAGACGATCTTGGAATTAGCGCACAAGATGGCCGACTTCACACAACAGTTGTTGAGAGAGACTCTCCAAAGCTTTTGGATGAACTCACTCCGTATTTATGAGGAAAACCACCTACTGCAAATCCATCTAAACAACAGGTGTGTGCTTTCCATCTACGGCAACCAACCGTCGCCAAACGTCCAGCTTAACGTTTTACCTGGTTGGAACTTCCCTGGGCACTGTGATAACCTGTCTACCTAGGAGTTTAGCCTTGGAACCGCACTCTCTCTTATAAGACCCACATCGAGAAGACGAAGAGTAACGTAGTTCAACGCATCACCTCTTGAACAACTCACTGGTACAATATGGGGTGCGCTCCCACATACCCTAAGATCGACGGGACTTGCCCGTGCTACGCAGTGCATAGTATGCCGGCCCTGTATGGGAAGATCAACCCATGCCAATAAGCTTGAGCCCGCGTTAAATGCCACTGCCGCTTATCACAGGATGCCTCCGTCCAACACCTACTGAAAACTTGGTACATCCTAATCAGGAATTGCTCCAATCCAGCCAGCCGCATAGCGTAGCGAGCATGCAAGGCGTAGCTGCCAAGTATCCATGTGAAGCACCCATGTCTGGACAGATACCTCTGCCAACCGCCTTAAAATCCAGAGAGAGTTCTTAACAAAGTCCAACCTCTTGAAAAAGTTCTCTAGGAGGTTAAAGAGTCACCTTGTGGAAACAAAGACTTCCATCAACCAAGTACCATCTACGGTATGCACCTGGGGTCCTTTCCCCAACACGTACTTACGACACTGTAGCTTACCTTTATCACTAAGTATGCGTACTTCACTACTTAAGTTCCTAACTGCTTTCCGAAACTTCGTACGGAGCTCCCTACAACTAAAATTTACGACTGAGTTCTACGTCGATACGAGTTGCTACTTTGTAACACACTATTGTGTTTCCAACCACGCGTTCCCCAACCTGACCGTCATGCATTTGTGAACTAAATCTGACCAAACGTTACGCACAAAACTACGTCTACTCGTGGGGTAGACTAACACCACGTAAGCTATTAAGACAGCTTAAGCCAACGTTTTCATTTCCTCTAGGAGGAAGAAATAGATTCCCAAATCAATTCGAGATTATACAAACCAATTGAGGAGGTTTTGAAGACACAGGCTTACACCACATTTTGATATAGGCCTACTATACTAGCTATTAAATTAGAGTAGATTCCCAGACGGTTATATATGAACCATGGTGAAAGTAACATATAATATTCATATAATAATATTAAATATGACTAATGCCTACTATCCTTCTAAGTTAAATGGGTATACCCTTAAATAACGAAACTATAGTCTATTTATCATGTTTTATATTCCTACTTGAATTTGGCATCAAGCCTGTTTTTTTTTATTATATTTAGTTAAGGTACGGTTTAAGTTAAAATATTTTTAATTTTGGTATTATATTTTTGTATCAGAAAGTTTGGTCGCATTAACCTGTTTTGAATTTTGAGGATTGGTCAATTTTTTCAATTGGATTTTATTTTTCTTTCTGTATCCCGGAAAATATAAAGCTTTATATTTTAAACGTGTGCCCAATCACTTTTCGGACGTATCGTATTATTATCAAAATCCAGGTTTTAATTGATCTTCTTCGTGATCTCTTTTTCTTCGTCTTCATGAGCATCTTCATCTAACCAAAATTGGACATTAAACTAATAAACCTGTAAAAGAACTTCGCCAATATACAGAGTGTGTTCCAAAGGACCCATCCAAATATACAGCAAATTTTGGCTACTTAGTGAATACAAAGCCTTTTGGGGGTAGATGTGAAAACATGAACTATTTGGGAAAAAAATGAGAGACAAACAAAATTAAGAGGCCCAATGTTGAGATTTTCCCAAACAATGGCAGACGACAACCTTTACCCTAGCTTTATTTGTTTTAACCTTGATGCGTGATTAATTTAAGGTGCAATTAAAAAAGATATGTTATATAATTTAATGTTTTGTACCATCTATAAAAAGAAAACTGAATTTCACTTTTAAATATTTTAACGTCATCACCTTATATTTCCACTTCGTTTATGGTGTTCGAGGCATATACCCAATAACGATTGGTCCTAAATAATTATAAGAAATATGAAAACGCTGTAAAATTAACAGAGCGATCGGAAACCTATTAAGCCCAGGAGCTATCAGACATTGTAACACAATCTCAAAGTACAAAGTTGAGTAATTAATATGTATTTAAACTGACAGGGACCCATGAAACATATTCTTAAGGTCGCAAATGGGTGCCTTTACAGGGTAGTGGACCAGGCAAAGTTTGTACAGTGTCAAATTTTTTAATAATGATCCAGTCCATGTTGAAGAAAGTATACCATGTTATTTTGTCTACGCCGTCACTGTTACGCTGTGCATAAATGTTTACTGCTGAAAACGAAAATCTCCGTTCATCTCTAACCTACCTTTGGGAATTACGAATTTTGGGTGACTCTCTTTAGTTCTAGAATGCATGTTTAATTTCGAAATCTCTAATCAGCTTTAAAGGAAATAGTCATGATTCTGAATTTTTTGGAAAACTTGGTATGGATGGAAAGCTATAAGTAACATATCTTAATATAATAAATCAAAATAAGTTGAAATTGTCCACATTGTTTGAGTATTTTTGCCCTTTAATTTCCGTTCCCCGCCCGATATCTTACTCGAAAACGATTCCGACAAATCCCATCGCAGGCAAATGGGTGACGTAAAGTGATGACCATCTCTAGTTTCGGCGGGTCGTTGTGACCATCATATCGCATTGTTGCCACTTAATAATAATTAAACACAACGAAATGGAACAAATAAGGTCGTTCTGGGGTTTGTTAAAAAAAAAAACCCTTATTTTTCTAATTTTTATTATTACTTTCTTTCAATTAATCCAATCAATATTACAGTGTCAGCAATACAATCGAGTCAACACGATGTTTTGGTCATCATTTGACGTCAACGAGGAAAGCAAAATTGGGGGCTTTTGAATCAATGAAGCCCGTGGCGTAAAATCCTCCCGTTTTCTTTTCGTATATCAAAAAGCAAAAATAAAATTGCCTCATTTGTTAATTTTACCATCACTTGTATTATTTTTTCGGGATTTGTGATGTCGGTACATATATTTTTATGATGTACGCACTCAAACTGAGCTTGACAAAAAATTCTTGACATATCCTTTAATATATTGTATGTCTGCCACGCCTCTTTTGTGCATTCAGTCATTCCTGCAGAGAAGCTTCTGGATAACATCTGGGGAATTCTCCACCCACTCTTCATAGAAGCTTCCTTTAGCTTCCAGAAGTTGCTGGTGGAAACACATGAATTTTTCCATGAACGTTTCCATCATGCACAAGTTCATCCCAAATTTTTCATTGGTGAAATTCTGGTGACCTAGTCTGGCCCAACTTGAGTTATCAACCAAAGGGTCAGTAAGTTATTCTTGCTTTATGTGGTCTGGGCATTGTCCTTGCTGGAAGACAGTATCCGTTTTCCCCTTATTGGTGGAAGAACTACAAGTTTGAAAATGTGCGTCAATGTAGCGTTTCGCAGTTAATGTACCCGTTTTTTTTGTGAACCTTGTGCGCCCTTCCCATATATCCACTCTAAACTATCACTGCTCCGATTCCTTCAAACGATATGTCTGGTCATGCTTCTTAATGTAGATGTCTCTACTACTCAACATCTACTAAGGCAACTTGAAAAGTCTGTGCCTTTGACCAATTGAGTCAAGTAAAATCGACTTTCATCAATGAAAAAGATTGCAGTCATGTTAGATTTCCCTTACTCATGTCATGCGCCTTAGATTTCAGCGGAGCTATTGACGTGCGCAATAGCCGGATTTTGCCCAAATCAGTGGTTTACTTCATATGCTCATGATCAGAAACGCTCGCTGCGACTGGAATTAAGTATCATACTTAGAAACAAGGAACAGGTCACGTTCAAAATACTTATGAGTATAATTTAGAAATATAATTTGTTTTTTAAATTTTCCAAATTTTGTAATGTTGTGTTCTTTCAATTTTACAAGGTATTTTCGTTCCAGTGAGGATTCAATGAAATCAGTCCAATATCAGCTACCCTTCCCATTCCATCCACCCGACCTCATCCATGCCACAGGTGGCGGCTACTGCCATAGGGAAAGTTAAACGAGGCAAAACACACTAGGAAATTGATTTTTCTCTCCTTTGATACCAAATTGAGTGATCTGGTATCTGTCAGGTCAAGTATAATCCACCAACCAGACCTGAAAATACATTTTGATCATATCAATTATTATTGTAAGCCAAGTGCATGACGCGTTGGCCGCAGCTGAGATCGCAACCTTCAGATCGTGAGTTCAATCCACGTGTGCACACATGCCCTCACAATGTTTTAAGGAGTGCGTTCCACCAAAATAATTAACCATACTCAAATTCACTCATACTAAGTCTAAACTACAATTCCTTTCATCGCGTGTTCGCTCGTATGCTCTTATGCTCATGCCGTTGCAGTTTCTCTGCACTGATCGCGCACGATTGAGTCACTCAGCATTTCGACGTTGTCAAGGTGCAACTGACACACAATCATGGCCATTGCGTGGTACGCTAGCGTAACGCACTACACCCTTAAAATACGCTTATATTGTAAAGGAAAGGGTGGCTTCTACTTACATCACTTTTCCACGTATTTTATATCCAAATCAATCTCAATTTATCAATGCGCTCTTTATAGTATCCAAAGCGCCCGCACCATTGTTTTTACCACCTGCCATCCAGGAAATCGTCAGAATCAGTCCTTCATCCGACATTCATTGGGAGAAGTATAGAACCATCTTGGTGTGTCTCCTGTAACTGCTAGCCATGAACTAGCTCTAACGCCCCACCAAACACTGTTTTTTCCGCTTGTTACATCATTTCTTAAGTCACATATATCATTACTAGACCCCCATCGCAGGCTGTTTTCTAAGGTATGCCTTGACTATGCGTCCATTTAACCGTGGAGGGTTTTCTAATAATTTCTAATTCCAAAAAGTAACATCATTGCTGATATTTGTAACGATCGCCAATACGATGTCCTATGTCTACAGGAAACCCACAGAGGAATCGATAACCACCGCCCAAATATACCAGGAATGGTCCTTGCCATCTGGAGACCACATCGACAATATGGAATTACTATATATGTGAAAACAGGCACCACAGTAGAAGCAACCTCAATGTCTGATGACAACAACATCGAAGTCCTCACCATTGAGCTCAGCATTGTCATAGTTACATCCGTCTACAAACCTCCATCAGTAGACTTCAAGCACACTCAACTCAGCCTTGGGAATTCAATCAAACCCTGGCGCCACCCCTGATGACAAGTTCCCACCAACTGCTTTTAAATGGCAAGTACAGCAAGAAGCCCAAGAAGATCAAACTAGACCGTAAGAGGTGTAGTGGTGACCCTGGTTTCACTCACCCCTTCAACATGGACGAATTGGAATCCGGTATTGCTAAACTTCAACCAGGAAAAGCAATAGGCCTTGACAACATCTCAACCGAGCAGCTGAAAATTTTCGGCCCAGTAGCAAAGGAATGGCTTCTTGAGCTCTACAATCGCTGCCTTATTTCCCGCAGGTTCCCAAAGATCTCGAGGAAAGCACATGTTATGACACTCCTAAAGCCTGGGAAAGATCCATCCAATCCCAAGAGCTACAGACCAATATCACTCCTCAGCCATACATACAAGCTCTTTGAACGTCTCCTGCTCAATCGTATCGCACCTGTGATAGACGAACACCTCATACCAGAACAAGCACGTTTCCGGCCAGGCAAATCAACAACAAGCCAAGTACTCAACCTAACTCAACACATTGAGGATGGTTTCGAGAAGGGTATGGTAACCGGGGTTGTGTTCGTCGACCTATTAACAGCCTACGACACTGTTAATCACAGATGCCTACTGCATAAGATTCTGGAAATCACCATGGACATCCGCTTGACTGAGCTTATGAAAGGATTGCTGGCAAACAGGATGTTCTTTTTTCAGCTAGGAGCGAAGAAGAGCCGATGGCGTAGGCTCAAGAATGGACTACCACAAGGGAGCGTGCTTGCACCTCTCCTGTTCAACATCTATACCAACGGCCAACCTAGGAGTGCAGGAACCTGCCGTTTTATTTATGCAGACGATCTTGGAATTAGCGCACAAGATTCAGTCTTCACAGCTATTGAAGAGAGACTCTTCAAAGCTTTGGATGAACTCACTCCTTATTATGAGGAAAATCACCTACGTGCAAATCTATCCAAGACACAGGTGTGTGCTTTTCATCTACACAACCGTGAAGCCAAACGTCAGCTTAAAGTTACCTGGTCTGGAACACCCCTGGAGCACTGTGATAACCCTGTCTACTTATAGGAGTTACCTTGGACCGCACTCTCTCTTATAAGACCCACATCGAGAAGACGAAGAGTAAAGTATGTTAACGTAATAATATCTTGAACAAACTCACTGGCACAAGATTGGATGCTCGCCCACATACCCTAAGATCGACGGCACTTGCCCTGTGCTACACATGTACAGAGTATGCTTGTCCTGTATGGGAAAGATCAACCCATGTCAAGAAGCTTGATTCAGCGTTAAGTGCCTCCTGCCGGCTTATCACAGTCCAACATCAACGGAAAACTTACACATTCTAGCAGGAATTGCTCCACCAGACATCCGTCGTAGCGTAGCGAGCATGCAAGAGCGTAGCTGCCAAATATCTGATGCGAAGCACCCTATGTCTACAGGAACCCTGCTGCCAACCGCCTTAAATCCAGAGAGACTTTCGTAAGCAATCCACCCTCTTGAAAACAGTCTCTAAGGAGCTTTAAGAGAGTCGCCTTTATGGAAAGAAAGACTTGCCATCAACTCAATCTATTGGTAATTGACCCCGTGAGCACTCCCACCTGGAGCTGACTCCTCAGTGGGGCTTAATGGCGTATGCCTCAACAATTGTGAAGAACCATATTGGACGATGCTAGGGGTTTCTTCTCTGACTTGATCATAGTTTTGGAACCCCGTGGCTGGATCGATAAGAAGAATTTCCGGTTGTTTCCAGGCCACCTATCGCATTCATTCATCATATTGTAATATTGCCTATAACAGCCTCCCAGTTCACTGCCTGGTTGAGAGAGACAATCCATTTAAAGTGCCTTTCTCATTTTCACAACTTCCGCTGACCGTAGCGGACCTCGAACCCACGACCTCGATCCACCAAGGTCGTCTTGATCCACTGGACCACTGGCTCAAATAGAATCAAACGGCAATGGTATGTAAGTTGTGACCATGTGCGTTTCAACATCTGTCAAAAAGCAATGACAGGTGAACGTATATGGCGGCAATGAATGTGACGTCTCTTCCCTCTTCCGCCAGCTAAAATCAGTCAAAATATGTCATATTTATCTTCGAATCTTCACCCCCCCCAATAACTATGCCAAATGTTTTTGAAAAAAATGGATGAAATGGTTGAGTGTGGTGGGTTCCTTTCATATGCTTGACTATTTTTAACTTTGCTAAACTTTCCCTTGTTAATGGTGGGGGGGGTGAACATGGTGGATTCAATATTTGTGGGTCGTCACATGAGTGGCTCTGACGGCCGACTTCAAGCGATATTCGGGTAGCTGTTTATGGGGAAATATTTATACGCTCTTTCAGTGAACATATTGTTGCGCTTAGCCACTGCCAGCCCTAGGTGAAGCGAAATGATTGTGACGATTTCCTGACGGCAGCGTAAAATAATAGGCAACAGCGCTCTGATCTTGATGAAATGACAATTATACAATCACATGTAATTAGTAATATAGATGTGGGGTATATAAAAGTACGCAGGAATTAAATACCAGGAAATAAAAGAACAAAATAATGATAAGAATTTTGTTAAGAGTTCTCGTTTTGAAAGGTTGCAGAAAACAGGGAATATCCCAATTTTGGTATCACAGAATTTCGCCTCCTCAAACAAATACTAGAAGAAGGAGTTGTATTTTATTTTGTTTTCAAGGTCCATGGCCCGATAGCTATATGGCCTCGTCCCCAGAAGCCCGGATTTACCGGAAGTGGTCACATTTTGGTTCAGAAGGAAAAGCGCGTATTTTTCATGTTACCCTGTGAAATCTTAGGCAACAGGAGATTTGGTTGGAGTTATGAGCGAACAGGTGCCCCATTTTGGTCGACCAATATTCAATTTTACACAGTATCTATGGGCTTACAAAACACGTTTTTAGCTCTACAGCAAAACGGATGAAATATCGCGCGAAAACTTACAGATGGGGGGTTTTTGGGTTGATGAAGGTATCTTTCAAGAGGGAAAACTAATATCCTTAAATCGGGCCATCCCACTTAAATTTGGGTTTAATTTGGGCGTAACATAATTAAATCTTTCACTTACCCCAGTGAGAGTCCAACTGCGCCAACTCCCTAAAATAAGCATATTGGTCTCTTTTTTCCACGCTAATGCCTCCAACACTTACAGTGCTACTAAGCGGATTCCAAGGAGCAGTCACACATTGGCATATAAACATTTACAAAGTAGAGGTATATGAAAACCGTTCAGAGATCGTGCATTATACCAATAGCCTGTGTTCGTTTTATTCCATTAACACGCAATGGGCAGTCATTTGTATACGGGGACATAATACGTACTGTTCGAGAGTTTGGTTGGTAATATCATCGTGATTTATGGAAGGCTTTCCCAAGTTACAATTTCTTATATGATTGATTACTTATTGATTGATTTACTTATGATTGATTGCTTCATAAAGGGCAAGTGCGCACTTCACGTGTTTCACCTTTGGAACAAAGTTTAGAAGAAAGTGACTTAAACCAACAGCGAGAACGATCCAGAGAGAAAGACTCTTCGACTTGAAAATACGATACGTTATGTAGCCAATAAATGGGTGTAAGGAATAGAGTGCAATGGTGACTGCTCATGAGAACGCCTATCTCCTGAGCATTGAAACCGAGTTGTTTGTAATACAATGGAAGATATGTAAAAAGTATTCCCAAGAGCAAACGCTTTAAAGTTGAAAACTGCGAATAAAATAGGTTGATTGATTTAACTAGTACCATATCTTGCTATGGAATGTCCCTGAGATTCCGCCTTTCGCCGTGGTCTTTGTGTCCAACCATTTTCAGTGGCCCTCGTATTTCCTTCTTCGGTTATAAATTGCGCCGTTATATGCTTCTAACAGCTGATCTAATTGAGTCCCATCGTTATCCATTGTATCAACTCTAAGAGTATCCCACTCGCCTCTGGATAGAGGATCGCTTCCTTGTGTTTGCAAAAAAGTAGTTGGGAAATGGGTTCAGGTGTTTGTATTGTTAGTAGTTACACGGTATATTCGTCAAAATTTGTATTGCACTGTAATCCCTTTATTACGTCCCTAGAGGAAAATGTACTACCAACCTGACCATCACCGCAAAAAGGAGTAACGTTAGTTGTCTTGTTAGATCTGCGAGCATTTTTCCACTAAACACAAGGCAGGGGTTCCCTCCGTGATATTTGAAGTGGCAAAAATAGCATTTAAGGATTTAGAGATTTCAAGAGTTTCAAAACTGGAAGGTTGCTGGTCGTCACGACTTCGTGGTGCAGCAGCGGACGGTCTGTATTCTGGGTCCCAAGCACTCTAGAATGGCACGGGCTTGCCTCACCGGAACTGTTTTTGCAGAAACACTAATTATTGTTTTTAGATTCGTGCCAACGATAATCCTTCAAATGGAGTCGCAGACAAATTTCCGGCACATTTTCGCCATTTTAAGTATTACCGCCTTGTTAGGCTCATCGTGCCAACACTTCACTGGAAACTCCAATTCGTGATCATTAAAAAAACCTGTTCAATAATCATAATTAGTATAAATTCGCCAAACGGCCGTCATTTTCCGGCCGGTTGGTAGGACACATATTTTCGCTAGTTTAAGTATTACCGCCTTGTTTTAGGATTCGATGTTGGCTCATCGAGAAAACACTTAACTGGAAACCCAATCGTGATTCAAAAAAACACATGTTCAATTACCATAATTCGTGATAAATTCTCCAAAATACAAAATACCTCCATAATACTATAATGGTGTGTTCTTTACCACATATGGCGATTTGCAGTCTGATGCAGTATTCACCGGTGCTCCCCTGCGAGGCGGACCTAAACTCATGCAATTCCATCGGTTAGCATAAGAGGGTGTTGTTTTGTTGTAACGTAAATCATGGAATAACGCAAATGGGCTTTGCCAGGCGGGTTTGGACACTGTGTACATTTAAATGCCCATAGACAATTCGATATCGATAGTAATAGCGCCACAATTTTCGATAAGCTACATCAGATTATGCATAAACGCAGTAATGACTCTTTAAACCGGGGGATGACGTAGTGTAACAGCGCCACGCACGGCTGGCGAATATAAGCTACAGAGGATTGATGCAGATCAGTGTGTAGTACCATCCCATTTCTCGATCCATTCCTCGATCCATGATCGATATCCTATATCCCGATTTATTTCAGTATCCCTGGCTTTGCTGCTCTCACATCGGTGAGGAATTGAATCCCGGGAAATGATGGCAATCGCGGGAATTCGCCATGTAAAAAACATCCGAATTTTGATATTTCTTGCACACTTACGAAGCCGGCATTTATAATTACCAATCACAGAGACAGGAAAAAACGAGTCAACCAACATTTTCGCTATATTGGCAAAATTCAACGCAGAAGAAAGAAAAGAGGAGGCCGGTTAAAAAAAAAAAAAAAAAAACTTTTTTAAAAAAAATTACGAAAAATACAATTAGCGGGTGCCTTCGTCCCCATGAACAGCGGCTTTAACCGCGTTTTTGGAAAAACCGAACAGGGCAAAGCCCGTAGACCAGGGGGGAATTCCCCGTATCGCGCGTGAAAAAAAAGTGCGCAAAATCAAAAACTCAGAATGAAACGGTACATCGTAGGCCAAATGTCTTCACTCTGCCTGGTGGAAAGGATAGTTCTTGGCTTCTTCTTTGGTGGGGAATTATATAATGTAAATGTTTGTGGGCCAATTAAAGGAAATATGTCATGATTCTGAATTATTTGGACAAATTTGGTAGGATGGAAAGCTTAAGTAAGTAGATTACATCTAAATCAAAATAAAATGAAAACTGTCCACATTTGTTGAGTATTTTGCCCTTTAATTTTCCGCCCCAATATAGCTTACTCGAAAACCGATTCTGACAAATCCCATCGCAGGGCAAAATGGTGACGTCCAAATGATGACCATCCATAATTGACGTCGTTGTGACCATCAATATCCAGTGTTGCCACTTTCCTATAACTGCGATCGATGTGTTTTTTATCAATAATAATTTTTAAACACAACGAAATGAAAACAAAATATGTCATCTGTAACTTATTTTCCAATTGTATTATTACTTTCATTTAATCCTCCAATTTACAGTGTAGCAATAACCAATTCGATGTCAACACGTGTTTTTGGTTCATCATTTGACGTAACGAGGAAGAGCAAAATTGGGCGCCGATTTGATAAATTGAAGCAGTGGCGGAAAATACCGCCCGGTTTTTCGTTTATGTCAAAAAAGATAACATTAAAAATGCCTCTATTTTGTTAATGTACATCAAATTGATTATTTTTTCGGAATTCGTGATGTATGTACAATATTTTATGAATGTAAGTCAAACTGAGCTTGACAAAAATCTTGACATTATTCTTTAAGGGGCATTGTATGAGCAATTGATCTAATTAAATATGCGTAATTGGGTATAGCTGAACAATGAAACAGTACACTGGAGATGAAATCATTTCTGCCGGTAATGGAGCACGGTGGTGGGATTGGAGGAGGGTTGGGTGGGGTGGTGGGGGGAGGGGGCGGGGCGGTGGTAGGGGGATTGTTTCGGGGTGTGCGGAGGGGGTCGCGGGTGTGTGTGAGGGTGGTTGGGGAGGGGGTTAGTGGTAGGGTGGTGCGAGGTGGTGCGGGGTGGTGTGTGGTGTTGGGGAGGGGGCTGGGGTTGGGGCAAATTTATTTCACTACATGAAAGGGGACTAGTCTGAATTCTTCTTTTGGTGAATCAGAATTAGGTCAAAGTGCATGTGGGCCCAAGTAAAGGGGCATTTTGTGATGCAAATTGACCTAATTAAATATGCGGCAATTGCTGTATAGCTGAAAAAGTACACTGGATATGCAATATTTGTGCGTTACATGGGGAAGGGGGAGGGCCCACAGCTCATCACGGAGGGGGGAGAGGGGGGGGGGGATGGGGATGGGGGGGTAGGCGGGGTGGGGGGGGGTGGGGAGGGAGCTGGAGTGGAGCGCAGGAGGAGGGGAGGGTTGGGGGGGAACTCCGGCGCGTCGGGGCAGGGGGGGGGAGGACCCCCCCGGGGGGGAACCGCTGTTGGGGGGGGGGCGGGAGGTGGGGAGGCGGACGGAGGGGGGGGACGAGAGGGGAGGGGGACGGGGGGGAGGGGGAGCAGGGCTACGGCGGGGGGGGAGGGAGGCGGGAGGGGGAGGGGGGGGGGGGAGGGGGACAGGGGGGAGGGAGGTGGAGGAGAGGACCCAGGTCCGAGGCTCTGGTCTTCGGTTCCCATGCGGGGGAGAGGGGAGAGGACCAAGGGGGATAGGGCCGTGGGGGGGAAGGGCGTGGAGGGGGCACCGGGCGCTGGGGGGGGGAGGCGCCGGGGGGCCGGGCGGGGGGAGGGAGGGGGGGGGGTGGGTGATGCGGGTGGAGGGGAGGGAGAGGGGGGGACGAAGTGGGGGGGGGGAGGATCGGGGGGGAGGGCGAGGGGACACTCTGGGGGGGGGGGGGGGGGGGGCGGGATGGGAGGGAGGGGGAGTTGGGGAGGGGCGCCGGGGGGGGTGAGGTCGGTGGGGGGGGGAGGGGGTGGGGGGTGCGCGGGTGTGCGGAGGGATGGGGTGGGAGGATGGGGAGGGAGGATGGGGGGGGGGGGAGCGAGGGGTGGAGTGAGGGGGGTGGCCGGCGGTGCGGGGGGGGGAAGGCGGAGGAGGGGGTAAAAGGGGGGGGAGGGGAGGGCGGGGGGAAGGTGAGGGGAAGGGGGAAGGGGCGGTGGGGAGGGCGGCCGGGCTAGCGGGGGGGGGGAGGGGCGGTGCAGGCGGCGGGGAGAGGATTGGGGGGGGAAGTGGGGTGGGGGATGTGGGGGGGGTGGGGTTGGAGGGGGGGGGGGGGGGGTGGTGATGGGAAGTGACGGTGGGGGGGGAGGGGGGGGGGCGAGGGGGGAGACACGGGGGGGGGAGGGGGGGTAAGGGGGGGGGGGACGGGACGGGGGGGTGACGGGGAGGTGGCGGGGGGGGGGTGAGAAGAGAGGGGAGGGACGGACCCCCCCCCAGGGGGGGGAGGCGGAGGTGGGGGAGGACGGGCCGGGGGGGGGGAGGTGGGGGGGCAGTAGGACGCGGGAACGGGGGGGAGGTGGGGAGTGGGGGAGGGGGAAGCGTAGGGTGAAGGGTGGGGTGGGAAGGTGGGGGTGGTGAAGCGGGCCAGCGGGGGGGGAAAGGTCAGAGGGGGGGGGGGGGGAGGGGGTAGGGGTTGGGAGGGGGGGGGAGGGAGGGGGGGGGGGAGAGGGGGGGGAGCAGGCGTGGTGAGGTGTTGTGGAGGGGGGTGGGGATGGGCCGGGGGGGTGGGGGGGCGGGGGGGGAGGGCCCCCCCCGGTGGGGGGTGGGTGAGGGGCGGTGGAGGGTGGTGGGAGGCGGAGGGTGGCAAGCGGTGGCTGGGGCGGGGGGGGGATGGTGAAGAGGCGGGGGGACAGGGGTTGGGGCGGGGAAAGGGGGGGGTTGGGTGGAGGGGGGCGGCGTGGGAGGGGGTGTGGGGTTGGGGAGGGGGGGGAGGGGGGTGGGGAGGTGGGGGGGGGGGGGGAGGGGAGGGGGGTGGTGGGGTTTTGTTTTTTGGTTGTTGTGGGGGGGGAGTAGTGGGGAGGGAGGGGGGTGGGGAGGGGGGGGGGTCCGGAGGGGGGGGGGGAGCGCGGAGGGAACTTGGGTGGGGGGGGATGGGGGGGAGGATTGCGGGATGGACGGGGTGGGGGGGGAGGGGGTGGGGAGGCGGATTAGGGTGTTGGGGAGGGTTGATGGGGAATGGGGGAGGGCGGGGGATGAGGTGAGGGGGGGGGGGTGGGGTGTGTGCGGAGGGGCGGGGGAAGGGGGGGTGTGGTGAGGGAAGGGAGGCCGCCGGGGATGGGGGGGGGGGGACGGGACGGGGAGACGTGAGGAGTGGTGGGGAGGGTGCGTGGGCAGGGGTGGAGGGGCGGGGGGGCGAGGGTGGAGGAGGGGCAAGGTGGGGGGGAGGGGGGTGGGGGGGAGTGTGAAAGGGGGGGGAGGAAGGGGGGGGTGGCTGGGGTGGAGAGCGGTGTGGGGGAGGGGGTGCCTTACGGCGGGGGGAGGGGGGGGGGAGGGGGGGGAGGGAGGGAGTGGGTTGGGAGGGGGGAGAGGTGTGGGAAAGGGTGGGGATTGCGGGGGGGTGGGGAGGGGAGGGGGCGTGGTTGGGGGGGGAGGAGGGGAGTGGAGTGGTGAGGTGGTGTGGGAGGGGGTGGGGATGCTTGAGAGGGGTATGGGAGAGGGGGGGGGGTGTGGGGAGGGGTGAGGGGGGACCGGGGGCGCGCGGGGTGAGGGAATTGGGGAGGGGGGGGGGGGAGGGTGTGTGGGGCATTGGAGAGGTGGTGTGTGTCCAGGGGGGTGGGGTTATTGAGGGGTGGCGGGTGGTGAGGCGGTGGGTGTTATGGGGCATTGTGGGGTGTTGAGGGGTGTTGGGGGGAGAGGAAGTGGGGTGTGTGGGCGGTGGGGGGGTCCGCGGGGGGGTGTTGTTGGAGCGGGTTGGGGAGCAGGGTGGGGTGTTGGGGAGAGGCATTTGTGGGGTGTTGTTGCGGGTTGTTGGGAGGGTGTGGGTGTCTTTTGGGGTGTTGAGGGAGGGGGGTGTGGTGTTTGGGTGGGGTGGTGTGTTGCATAGGGGTGGGGTGTGGGGAATATGAAATTGGGAAAACACTTCTACTTGTTACAAGTTGCAATCTTGTGTGGGCTGCTCTTTGTCTTACAGCTATACGCGAAGAAGGCGAAACTTTGTGGTTCGGAGAACCGCCTGTTTACCAATCTGTCCACCCTATGGGACCCCCTTTTGAAAGTCCTCACACCAAAAAATGCCGTAAAGCCCAGTATTTTAGGGATCTGAGACTGGACTCGACCCCCTTTTTTTTACCAAAACCTTATTGTTTTGGATCCACCCTGTATTGGTGTGAAAAAGAGTAGGGGATTAGTATTCAGAGTTCGGATTATTTATAGCCCAAAATTCCCCCGTTTTTTCTCTTCATGCGGATGCCCCATTTTATTCTCCTCTAAGATTGAATGACCCCCTCTTTTGCAAGAAATCTCTCACCGATAGCCCTTGATATCAAGGGTCGGTAGGAACAGGTAGTCACTCCCCCGGGGTCGGTACACCCTCCCAACGCAGGTTGCACAATCCACACGAGCGGTGGACCGTCTTGTTTTACTTATCCTTAAAATATAGAATATGACATGTCCCCCGGTCTCGGCTTTGTCTTTGGCTTCAGAGTACAGTATGTTCAAAGACATGAAATCAAAATTTATTTAATTATTTTTAATTGGTTTATTTTTTTACAATACGCTTTACAACAGGGGTACTGTTTACAACATGGGGTGCATTGGTAATTATTAACCGGTACAGTTATAAAAAAAATAATAAAAAAATACAATCCTAACACTGGACCTTGTCTAGATCCCACATGGAATAGCGCGGTCCTATTTCGCAAAGGTGAGATTTTGACCACCCTCATGCTCCTGGAGTAATAGGTTGTGGCAACCGTTCCAGAGCGGGAGCTATTCATTATTGAGTGCTGACCACAATAGCCGTAGCGATTTCTTTCCGTTAAATGTTATCACGGATTAGAATTGTAATCTGGCATACGGTACTCACCGTCGGTTAGTTGGTATAGCTGACCTCAGGTGTTATAGTGGTCTTGGGTTCGAAACTCCCTACTGCCTATTTTAAAATATATAAATTTTCATTATTTTTCAGGTTAGAGGGAAAAAATTATAAGTCCAAAAAAAATAAGAACAAAATAATAGCTGCCCTTGAGGTTCGTGAGGGAGAGACTGCTCATGGCGCATGGGTGGTTGGGAAAAAACTACCGCGTGCGTCCTATTTCATACCGCTCGCCCTCATACGAACCTGGGGTCCGTTCCCGAACGTGGTCGTACGACAGTCGTAGCCCCTTTCTATCGCAGCTTTTGCGTAAAGTTCACACCTACGAATTGACTGCGTTCCCGAAACTTAAGATTTTCTTCAAAACTTACGAAAAAAATTCGACGTCTGTCGTAACTAGCATGCACGCTTTTTCCACGACTGTTCATGCGTCCTGAAACTTAACTTAGCGCCAGGATTATCGTAAAGTTACGCGAAATTCTAGTCTACTCAGAGTTTCTACGGTGAACTCGAATATCTAATTTTGTTTATTAACAAACAATGAACTACTGGGATCTAAAGGATTTTTGGAGCAAGTACTCCCAGTCTAGCGATTATGAGGGGAAAAAATATAACCAAATTACAGGACAATCAAGCCGAGATGGTAACAACTAATTAAATCACAGTGATGATATAAACAGTAATGATAGTGAAATATTCACAGTGATGAGGAAACCATTGTACGTAACAGATCTATCAAGTCATTACATGAATGTAAATGTTGAGCCAATTAAACTGAATGATTCCTGATTTTTCCAATTTATTTGTCCCTATAGGTCATTGCACTGGTTGATGAAAACATGTGATGATCAACGAATCAATCACAATTGAGGTTATGACCACATTTGCAGCCGTGCGACAAAAACGCATCAGAATGACAATCAGTAATTCTGGCGGTATCTGTGTCTTTACTAAAACAGTTTTTACACGCTAGCTGATTAAGGAATTCAACAGATGTTTTGTGGTGAATCGATTCGTCAGTGATGTTCGATTATATTTGGATTTGTTTACATTCCACCAGAGAACTCTCTATATGCGAATAGTGATGTGTTTGAATATTGAGGAGACATGCAGTAACTTGTTGAAGGAAAAGGTCAAATGTTATTTTATCTTTTCAGGCGGATTTTAATGCTCGCACGGTCTAATGCCTGACTATATGATGACATTTCTGAGAATAATACTTCATGGCTTGATATACCAATTGATAGATACTGAAACCACGTTCCAATCAGGATGTAATTGTACTAAAACTATGGTGTTGTTGTATGCTATGTGTAAGCTCCTCCATATGGTTAAAAACTACCAAAAGTCGTTATTTTAAATGGAACGTATGTCGGCGATCAGGGTATAGGTGGACTTTACTACATTATCTAGGAATGGTAAAGCGTAGTCGATATACCCTTGCAAGTGAGGGTACTGATCGATAATGTCGTAACTGATTTTGATATTCCAAATAGAGTTGAATCAGGAAACTTGCCTCTTATGTTTTGTGTTGGTATAATGATAATATTACATCAAGTGGACAACACAGATGCTGAAATTACATAGAAACTAAGAGATGTATGGTACCCTGATTAGAATTTAGGAATATCATAATGTGTGCATTCTGATGAGGTGAGCGTGACATAATGAATCGAATAATTATGATAATGGTGAATCATGCTTTGTTAAGTAATATTTACGATATTAAAGTATCATGTAATACGTCCATTACTAATGGACCAAAACTACGTCTGCTGCAAAGGGTGCTAAATGGTTGATAGAATGAATGTCTTATGAAGAAACGGGAGGTAAATCGTTGCACTTCGGAGATAGAGGAAAATAGAACCGATCTCTTTTAAAATCATTACCTAACAGCAAGAAAGGCTACAATGTCTCATTAAGCGCAAAAATCCCGATCACCAAATGTCAGTCAGTACAGTATTCTGGATGCAGTTGAGAGAAATGATTCTCGGAATTTCTGGAATTTTTGTAAAATCGCTCAGCCACCGAATTGAAAATGTATTAAAAATGCAATTCAGTGCGTTGACAGGGTCGATATTTTCTCCGTTTTTAACCATATATTTACTGAACCAGTTGGAGACTCAATATCATGATTGCACAATGTGGCTATTTGGTCGTGACACTTGAATAACAAATTGAGGGAAAAGTGCAGTCAGAGCTGCCATTAAACATTGAAAATAATAAGCAGATGGCCATGATAGGTGCAGGCCCGAATTCATTAAAAAATTGCTCAGATGTATTTAGCCCAATTACTCGTCATCTATTTAACTCTATGATGGATACAAAGGTATTCCGAAAATAATGGGTTGTTTCGTTGGTCAATATGTCCCATACATAGAAAGGTGATATAATGATCCATCTAACTACGGGCAAATCACTATTTTACAGGCCATGAGTAAAGTGTTCACAAAAGTATCTTTGATCGTCTTGTTAATTGGGTGAGATACATGATATTATCTGTGAAGCACAGGCTGGCTTTAGAAAAGGTTAAGTACTATTGATAAATTTTTGTTCTCGATACTATTGTAACTAAAAGCTTAAGTAGAAAAAGGGGGAAGGAAATTATTTTTGCATTTGTTGATGTCAAAAAGTGCTTGATCTGTGTATCAAGGAGATACTTATTCGCAAAACTCGCAGGTTTGGGATTTGCAGGAAAACAATTAGGACATTATAAAAGCAGCATAGTAATGTATCTGCTTGTATCAAACGGGAGTTTGGTATCACAAGAAAGTTTTATGTAATTGCAGGACTCAGACAAAGGTTGTATTCTTTCAGCGCTTTTATTCAGTCATTTTTGAATGATCTCCAGAATGAATTTCGCGGAACTGGCGTTCAAGGTTTCCAATAGATAACAATAACATTCATGTCTTTTATATGATGACGATATTATCAGTTTATAGGAGAAAATCGATGGTTGTGACAAAACTTCTTGGACAGATTTCATGCTTACTGCGAACAATGGAAACTTACAGTAAATGTACAAAAGACTAATGTTATTGTTTTCAAAAAAAAGGTGCAACAATGCAAGAGATGAACACTGAATTTAAAATGGTACACCACTAGTCTGTTACTGATAAGTATAAATACTGGGCGTTCAAGTGTTATAGAATGGCCACTTGGAACGGTTGATCAAAAAAATCTGCTGAACAGCACAAAAAGGCTCTTTTTGCATAAAAACAAGTTGTATAATATTGGCACATTTTTTAACCAATTTTAGTTACAACAAAATTTTTTGATACCAAAAATTTTACCGATTCTCCACTATGGTTGCTGAGTTTGGGCTTCCATGAGAGATTGATATTGAGCGTGGTTCATACCAAGTTCTGCAAATTTGTTTTACGCGTTAGTAAATAGATACCAAAGATATTGATAGGCAGAATAGAAAAATGGCAGACAAAATCTGAAAAGTTTTGAATATGTACAAATTATAAGGTATTGCTTCGCATCTTGAAGCTGAATAAACAGATATTCAAACAGTCTATCAAAGACCCAATTGTCTATGGATATAAAACAATATTAATGCTGGGCCAGCAAGGTCAAGAAATACTCTTTTCAATGGGGTTTGGAGAGGCATGGTGGCAACAAGGTGTCGGGATTGATAAGGTATTCTTACTATGTTTAAACAAAGATGGTAATGATACTGATTACAAAGAATGGAGAGGTAGATTAGATTCAAGCAGCCGTTTTCGAAGATATAAGCTTTTAAAGTAACAACAAAGACCCAGAAGAATTTACCTTGATTGTACACAAGTCGTTAAATATCGTAAAGCGCTTGCATCATCCGTTTGGTTCACTCCTCTTGCTATCAGCAATGAAGATATGTGGGGCAACCAGTGGAGAAGAACGAACCTGTAATTGTGGTAACCTAAAACGCCATCCAGGAGTGCAATGGTTTGGGGTGTGTATAATTAATTATAATAGGGCTGTTTTGTAATTAGAGTGTATCGGTGCGAATGGCTAAAGAGCGCATAGCTCTGTAGCCATGGCGCGTATGTCAAGGGTATATGTTTGATAGAGATTACTTGCAGGGGAAAAGATTTCTGGAGGTTTGGAGGTTCTGCACAGGTAATTTAACAGAAGCATGATTGATGTGAACTTCATATTTTTTCTTATTTATTCATGATATACAAGATCTTTTGAACAAAGGTTTAAGAGATGATTTTTTAATGTCACGGGGACTGAGACTGCCCAGTCAATGCAGTAGCAGTTTCCACAACTACCCATCCCCAATGCCCCAAAGCAGCAGATCGTGTCATACCCTCCCTGTACAGACCCACATGTATAGTCTACATCTTGATCGATGACGCTGGGACAACAGAGATACAGAATGCTTGTGCTTGGCCGTATTTGTAGTTATAAACGGTAACGAGGATGAATAGTTTGTGGTCACGTGTCAGGGTACCAGGTCACGTGTTGGTCAGGTATCAGATATCAGTTTGCTCTTCGGGGCGACCGATATATATAAATTCCGACTATGTTAAAAACAAGGTCGTACATTGACCTCTGCCCAAAGTGCTATATTTTTTTCAAAAGACACCGTTTATGATGTCTAAACAGTATGGTACAAAATTACATTCCCAACTGTATGTGTCGATAAAAACGGACGTACGATGACGATAATCGGTTGTTTTTTTCCATGTTAGGGATACGTATCGTCTTAGTTTTTTTTCCTGAATGGGTCCCCGAAGCCAAAATAATTAAAACCAAGTCAATGCAGTGGACGTCATCAAATCTTTATTTTTTTCCAAAAATGGGCGTTATTCCCATAAAAAATTCCTTTTAAGATTCAACATCTGTATAGTGTTCTTTAATAATTAATATCAATTGTCCTCCGCATGAATGTGAAAAAGATGGGTCCAAAAGTCTACAAAAACCTGAAAACATAGTCAGCGGCTAAAATACCCTTTACCGTGGAATGAATGAGCAGACGGATCCCGTGTTAGTTTTAGGAGGCTTACAGCCACTTGCGCGCGGCTGGGAATGCGGGGGTTATGCGTCAGACAGGGCCAATTTTAACCCCAATCAATGAATGGAATAACCTTTAAATCGGCTTAGTATGTTTAGCGTAAGATTGTCGTTCGTAGGTTTTACTGTGAAATGCACTTACGAACATCTGAAGTACCACGTTCAGGACACAGTAATACCATGGTCGTAACCAAAAATCTTAAGCCAGCGTAGATGAAGTTTACGATTATAGTTTCGGGAACGGACCGAGGTCTCAAACACCCACTCTTCCGCCGAAGTGAGGATGAGAGGTCTGCAATTGAGAGGCCCTTTATACACTATTTCAAAATATAATGGTGTCATTTCAGATTTCCAACTCGTGTGATCACTGATTGTCGTTAATTTGCATGTTGTAGAAAACAGTGAGGTTTTTTTATTCATTCAGAAATCAAACACAAATTCAGGGTCTTATATGGGCATGATTTCCATAAAAATATTGAATTGGGCGAATGGGCGGTATTCTGAAATGTATCGTTTATCCGCATTTGCGGCGTTATTTGGTTAATAAGTCATTTATAATTTGTCTACACGGAAAAAATATAAATATGTTTAAATCAAGATTTTCAGCTATAAAGATAACATTTTTAATGAAATGAAATTGGTCTTTTTTCATCAGAACATTCAACCTTCACGTACATAGTTAAATATTTAGAAATATATTGTATCTCAGAGAAAAATAGACAATAATTGAAGGATAAACAGAAGGAACGAAAACTCACGGATTAAGAACATCGCAATTGAAAATTTGGTAGACGTTTCATATAGAAGCCTCATGGACGGCAAATGGAGGACTATTGCGTTCATTCCCCTGTCAAGCACCACTGCACAAGGTCATACAAGCGCATGACGGAATAAAGTATATACCTCATTTGAACCATGGGACTTTATATGAAATGTCATACCGAAAAATTTGTAACATGTTCAAAGGAGAACAATAAACTTTAAACTGTTGAACAAAATCTATATATCGTATGATTTAAATAAAGCCATGTTGTCAGAATCTTTACAACATATGAAAATATTCAAAATATCACAATTTTACATATTTTTCATCAAATATATTGCATATTTTTTATGCGCAATCTATTTTTGCCATCCAGACATTTGTCCCATTGCAATTGTCACTTTTATTTTTAGCAATTTTGAGTCGTTCAGAAATCAAACACAAATTCAGGGTATGGGCATGATTTTCCATTAAAAAATATTTCATTGGGCGAATGGGCGGTATCCTGAAATGTATCGATTTTATCCGCATGCGGGGTCTTATTTGGTTAAGTCATTATAATTTGTCTAACGGAACAATATAAATATGTTTAACATGAAGATATTTTCAGCTATAAAGGATACATTTTTAAATGAAATTGGTCTTTTTTCATTCAGAACATCTCAACCTTCACGTACATAGTTCAAATATTGTTAAAATATATGTATCTCAGAGAAAATAGACAATAATTGAATTATATAACAGAGTAACGAAAACTCACGGATTAAGAACATCGCAATTGAAAATTTGGTAGACGTTTCATATAGAAGTCCCATGGATGCAAATGAGGTATTGCCGTTCATTCCGTCAAGCGCCACTGCACAATGTCATACAGCGCATGACGGAATAAATTGTATATAATACCTCATTTGCATCCATGGGACTTTTATATGAAATGTCTACCGAAAATTTTGTACACATGTCAAAGGAGAACATAAACTTTAAACTTGTTCATCGCAAAATCTATATATCGTATTGATTTAAAATAACGCCCTGTTTCAGATAATCTTTACAAAATATGAAATATTTCAAAATATCAAAATTTTACATATTTTTCATCAAAATATGATGACATCATTTTTTTATTGCGCAATATCTATTTTTGCAATCCAGACAATTTGATCCCATGCATATTGTCACTTTTATTTTTTAGCAATTTTGAGTCGTGTCGACACAATTTTGGCAACTGATATAAAAGTCAGAAAAAATCAATTGCGGAAATCTTGCCATATGGACCTTTAAAGACCATGATTTGTATGTTATAGCGCCCTCTATATGTCCATTCTCCATAGAAATATCTGTAAAATTAGAATTTTGAGGGAAAAAATCATATTTGCCCGCAAAAAAAATGTCATCAAATTTGCACTGGATGTAGGTAGTGGAATAAATCATCCAAATCAGTTGGTAATAAATTAAAACTGTTGTCGCCATTGATGTTTTTTGTTTTATTCTGTTTGTATAAATTAGACAAACAGCTGTGAAAACAGCCCATGTCGGCCCTTGTGCCCCACATTCTATATAAAATATCCATATGACATTTAAACATACACAAACTGAACAGCCAAATTAAGGGCAATAAATGGGTTTCTATAACTTAGCACTATTATTTCTTCATATATGCCATTTTCCGTGAATGAAAATTGACGAAAGGGTTGAGCCCTTTTATTCATGTTTAAGCTATTCATGAAAATATCAGACTTTTGAGAGGATTAATATGTATACCCTTTAGGTGCATTTTATTGCACTCTAACCACTTGTTCCGATTTATGTGTATTGTATTTTTCGACTTGATATGAAAGCCTGGCACTTGCACATACATCCCATAAAGTACCGTGGGAATTTGAAACAAACTTGCGGTTTTGATGGTAGACGCAATAATGCATGTTGCAAAGCCCATTCAATACTGACTGGCTAATATTGATGGTTAACCACTAAAACGGCAGTTTTTTGTTTATATCTTGGGAATGAAATGGATTTGAGGGCTCAAATTTCAGGATGACAATGAGAAAAATACGGCCTTTCATCTGATATCAAATTCGATACTACTTCCGGGTAAATCAGGGGGGGGGGTCCAAAAGACAATCGGAACACGCACCTTTAAGATACATACGATCTACAAACCACGAGCATTATTAGTATTGGCCACTAGAGATTCACATCGGTAAATAACGTGAGAAACAGAGTAAGTCAAGCTCCTGCTGCAAATTTTGTTTGTTGTTGTTGTTTTGTTTTGTTTTTTTGGTAGACCGGTTTCTAAATGTATCCTAAAAACTGCAAGAGATGTCGAGATCTGGGTTTAAAATCATGGTTGCTATCAATATTAAGTATAAATTCTGTAGGAATATCAAAAAAGGTTGGCATTGATACTTTTATATTGATCTGACATACCAATTTAACCGTTCTTACAGGGAACACCTGCCTGAAAAGTGCCTGAACAAAACTCCACTACGGCGGTCCGTAAGTATTTCCCAAGGGTAGTCTTTGTCACGACTGCGAAAGATATTATCTAAATTGGTATGCGCGAGAGATTAATGTTTTCAATCCATCATAGCGAATGTGTGTAAATGAACTAAATCTCAAAATACCGCCGGAAAAGAAGGGGTTCTATGGAGGTGGTGCCACAAAGGGTCCGTTAACTATGTTTTGTTTTGAATATGTATCGGAAAGTGGGTCTGAAACCTATAGAACCTAGCGAGAAAATTGAACGTTTTGTCGGGTACTGCAGTGCTCGCAGCCACAGGAAATGTAACACACAATATCTACGAGCGCATCCATTTTTCCCACAATTGCCTTTCGATATTTTCCAGTCTTGAGCATTCAAACTAGTTTCAATTTATGCTAACTTTTTTATCAATTTTAGAAACAGGATACGTACTACCGGACCGCCGTAGAACGGCAAACTGCCCGGTCCACTTTGCATATCTAGTCTTCACCTTTCCAGTAGCTCTAAAAATTTGGGATTAATATCATTGACTCTCTATACTAAACATGGATATCGGGTTCTGAGTCGCCGATTGAAACAACAGGAGTTTGCTTATCACCTTAGCGAATATGGCCGGAAACACAAATGCATACACCTTGCCTGGTGCCATCAATATTCCACACAGATGTTCTATTGTTATACACATATTCCTTTGACAATAAAATGAAGCCATATTGTTGGGGCAGGTCAAAGGCAATTTTCCTGTTTTTCACTCGGCGACCATTCACTGTGCGGCAGCCCGCTACTCCATGTTATACTTCCTATCTAGCCCTTTTGCCGCTTTCCTTCACACTTGTTCTTCCTCCTTTGTTCAACTGTCCAATATATTTACGAAAGCGGTCCGAGACCGTATCAAAACTAACCTATGAATTTCATCAACACAGCACCTTTATTTTTTTCCGAAAGTGGTTCTCGGACAAGGGGGGTGAAACGCATTCAAACCCAGTCGTCCGTGCTGGGCGGCCTGACATAAATTTGGCATATGCACACGGAATAATTCGTTTGGGTACTGTATACACACATAATGTCCAATTTCCGATACAACAATATCCCGTCCAAATATCAGTTGTTGGTGTTGGGTGCTATGGGGTGGTTAAATTTTGTCCTACCCATGACCACGCAACGAATGAAATGAAACATAAGTCGTCTTGATTTTAAATAACACCGCCTCAATGAATACATCTTTTCACCTTAAGCGCGCATTGCATTATGAGGAAAAAAGAGTATTGACGCACAATGATCCAGGTACACTAAGATTACAAATACGACAAATACAAAAAAACAATAAATTTTTTAAATTTTTTTTGTATCACTACCGATTAGTGTATCATATGCAAAGCGGCACCCACAACTTCTATGTTGGTACTTATGTCTTTCTTGTGGTCGCAAAACATGCCGAGACGGTGAATTCTAAAGATTACGTAACGTTTTGCTCTCTATCTAATAGAACCTCTTTGGGTATATCTGTGTTTTTTTCATAGTATGTATGTATGGTCACAATGTAGGGGTGAGTGAAGCAGTGTGCACATTGCGGTCTGTGGGTATGCCTTTGCATATGTATGCTTTTACTTTTTATGAATGGTTATCTGATTATTCGTATCACTATTTGCGCAATCAATTTATTGCCAATATCTGTAAAAACTAAAAAATTCAATAATTATGATATTTTGGCAAGAAATTTGCGAAATTTTCCCTAAAATTATTTTAATTATCATATGTTGGTCTATTTTGCACTATCAAAGCTAGATATGTTTTTTTAAATTTGTAATCTTCATTCTGGTCATCCTCTCTGATAAGTTTTGCATACGCCTACACTTTCCGACCTTTCCGGATTTTAAGCAAACAATTAAAATACCATTTGTTTCAAAAATAAAATGGGTATTTTCGAACTAAAATGACTGCAAAACACTCTCTCCTAACTTGGAAGTGCCATATCATCCCTAACCCTCGTATGATATACCACGTGTGTCTGTACATGGTAATCATTTTGTGGGTTGTGAAGATTTCAGGGCAAACATCTCTGAAAATATGATTTTGAGGAAAAACTTACATGTTCGTCGAATATTACTGTACAATTTCTAGTCTTCAAATTTGCTTGGTGCAGAATTTTGGAGCACGAAACAGATTTGTTTACAAAACCACATTCAAGAGTGAGTCTTGTTATATAGATGCAATACATAGAAGAAACTTCATCATCATATTTTGCGCCAAACTGGGTCTTTTTACCACAACTACCCAAAACACACTATTTCTCCCAACTTGGTAGCTCCACATCATGGCTTACCTTAAAATAGACATATGCTTCCCGGTGATACATAATTTGGAACTGTGTAGGGTGATACTTTTTATAGGTAATCAAAGGTTTGAGGAAAAGATATTGCAGAAATAGCATTTTGAGAAAAACACAAATTTGGATTCAATTATTGTACCTTAAAATGCTGTACATTTCCCAATCTTCAATCTTGAAACAGATACCAGCCATGGATAAATCGTCTTAAATAGATAACATATACACCAAATAATACAAAATAATATTTCGATCAAAAAATGGGAGCTTTTAAATGAATAGCCTAAAACCACGTTTCTCCCAACTTGGCAATTCCACATCATGCCTACACTTATAGTAGACATATTAAGCTTTTCAGCGATATAGTACATGGGGAAATGTAACTGATTTTTTGGTTTAGTTTTGTTCATATACAATTTTGACACCAATGTTTTTCCAATACAGAATTTCATGGAGAATCTGAAAATCATGGGTGTCATTTTTTAAAATGTGTTCTTGGGTGATTTATAAGGGGGTAAAATTTGTACAGGGGTAAACAATAAAAGTGTTAAAATTTTTTAAATCATATCAATCTATTCGGTTGGTCATAAGGTTCCTAAAAAGGTATAGTTTGCCATATTTACGACCTATTGTTTTAGCACAATAGGCTCAAGACAGTTCAAAGTCATTATTTATAGAATGGTCCGATTTTGTTGAAACTGGTTTTAAATCGTTCATTGGGTCATACTAAATAAGAAAATGTATATAGATTCTCTGTTACACCTTTCAAAGTGAGACTTTTGCAGATATGACTAATGATCTCCCATATACCCTGTGGACCCCGGCCATATTTGCCCTCTTAATTATCATCACAACGTCATTGACAATGCGACCTGTACATTTTCGGCTTCTGTGCAATAAGACGAACAATTTGGCATCGTTTTTAAAACAAGCTGAGGAATCTGAAATTTTACCCCCAGTGTGACCTTGAACCCATTTTGCCTTGTAACTCTTGTACTATAACCCTCAGATAGGGCAAACTATACCTTTCCGTAATCCTTGAAAGGTACTGAACATGATGGTATACTAAAAACACATTTTGCCCCGTTTTATATTTTGACCCCTGTATAAACCTTGCCTCTAGATTACATCCATAACACTTTTAAAAAATGACACCCATAATTTTTGGAATCCTCATACAATTTTGATTTAGAAAACCTTGGTTGCAAGATTGTAAATGAAATTTTCACAAAAATACAGTTCCACATGTACTAATACATGATGTGGCTGTGTGAAGGATGGGTATATTTGGAATATTTGCGGCATCTATATTCATGGTCCTAATGCTTAGAATACAATTTCCCCACCGACAGCTACTTCCAGGATCCACACGTGTTCAGTTACGTTCAGTTAGATACATTTTCCCACCTACAGCTACTACCAGGATCCACACGTGTTCAGTTACGTTCAGTTATAATAACCGGTACAGCTGCTTTCATCGCAAAACCTATTAATTCCAGGTAAGGAAGCTAAAATTTTGTCTCAAGTGAAAAAATAAGTTGAATGCAGAAAAGGGTAACAGAGTTACGGAGAGAGGTCATTGTTATAGAAACTGATGAGTGTATTTTTTAAGTTAATTTTAAATGACGCAAAGGAAGGAGTGTTCGTTTTCTTGATGAAAAAGTCTTGGCCATCTCTAGTGTTTATAGTGATGAGAGGGTGTGTCAATGTTAAAAAAGTCGTCAGGAATGAGGTCAGTAGGGAGGAGATCATGATGATATCGGAACATAAAAGATGCAAGCTGTAGTTTGTAGATGTCATAAATCTTCAGTGTTTTAAGAGACGAAAAAATGGGATCAGTATGAGCAAGCCAAATAGAGTTAGTGCATGTTCTTATAATTCTTTTTTGAAGTAGAAAAAGCGAGTCAAGATTGGCATTGTTGGAATCGGCCCATATCATTGCCCATAAGAAAAATAAGGTAGAACAAGAGAATTATAATGTTTTCAGTGACTCAGGTGGGAGGAACGGTCGAACCTTACGAATTATACCATTGTATTTAGACACTACTTTAGAAACATGTTGTGTTTGTGACGTCCATGATAAATTGTAATCAAAGAGTAGGCCTACAAATTTAGTAGTCTCTACTTACTGGATTAATGTATTATCTATTTTAAGCTTAGGTGTAAAGTCTGGTTTGTTAATGTGCTTATTTTTAAATACCATGTAATTATTTTTTTTAAGAATGTTGAGAGATAACTTATTTAAACCAATTGGAAATGTTAATTAATTCAGTATTTACAATTATTTCCTATGTTTTAGGATCATGATGTGAGAATAGAATGTTTGTGTCGTCAGAAAATAAAATAAAATGAGGTATTTTGGAGCATGATGGGAGGTCACTGATATATAATACGAATACTAGGGGTCCCAGAATAGATCCCTGTGGAACTCCACATATAACATTTGCTGCTTCAAATAAGATATTGTTGAATGAAATCCTTTGTTTTCTACCAGAGAGGTATTTTTTTGATCCAACTGTTGGCAAGGCCACTGATACCATATGTATTAAGTTTATGAAGTAAAATATCATGATTTATGGTATCAAAGGCTTGGCTTAGATCAAGAAAAAAATACCAATGGTGTGAAGTTTTTGGTCAAGATTTTGGCTATGACGCAATAAAGCTCATTAGATCATGAGCCCATAACCGAAACCCTGCACCCCCCGGGGATTTTGGAGACCACTATTTTTGGAAACCTTATACATATAGCTATCAAAATCAGGTTGTCTGCAAAAATCCCCATCCTGGGTTAAAGAGTGAGGGCGCTTTTTTTCAAAATGGCGGCCAATATTCTCTTAATGCCTTTTTTGACATAATCTAAATTTTGTCCAACTTCGTGCACATGTGACACTTCAGTCACACTAAAACACACCACGTATAGTTTGAACACCTTTGCATGCTTAACCTACAAACCTGCCTCTAGAGGGCTTCATATTTCAAAATGGCCACCAAAACAATGAAATCCATGTATTTACTACACCACTTATATAGCCTCTTTAAAAAGTGGCAAAATGTCGTTGTCCACCTAATATTACTTTGTCATGCACCTGTGGATTAGTTTGAGGTAAAAACCGGGCCATAACCATGGGTTTCTTGGAGTCTTGATGTGTTGACGGATGGTTACTACTAAGTGAGCAACAAGCTTCATACTACGCCTGCTTGCAGCGCTTCAGGCAATGAGTTTACGCGTAGCGACGCAACCAACGCGTCCACATAAATTTGTTGTGTGTTAATAAATTACTACGGTATCTAACACACACGGGTGCTTGGTCGTAGTCTATGTAAGCTCAGGGATGGAATGCTCCGGGGAAGCGTGCTCATGCGTGCTCAAAGACAATCTTGATTTGCGCACAGGCTGCATATGTCAAAGGGAGACTCAAAAGGGCCTTTAGATGGTCTCGCCCCTTATTGTGGGATAAACCGTCCGCGCGCAAGTCCATCGGGGGCACAGGTATAATGCCTTCCGTCTGCGCGGGCCGTGCCAAGCGTCACCTTGAGTGACCTGGTCTTGTCGCCCCTTGAGCACTGTGATAGTCTGTTTACTATCTAGGGAGGGCAAAAACCAGAAAAACAACAAAAAAAAACAAAAAAAAAAGGGGAGGGGCACATGGGGGCCCCCCCCCCGGACAACACTCGGGGGGGGGGGAGGCTCGAAAAATGATTTTCGGAAAAAGACAAACAATACCGGTTATGTGATTTTTGTTGTTATTGTCACAGGCAGGATAGTTCATCGGCTTCATGATTGTGAGGTAACCGAAAGCTCTCCGTATGCGCTGAAACATGCTAAAATCCAAGAGCTCCTGGGGCTCCGCCCCTGGACCCCTGCCACGTTCAGCATAGTCCATCTGCTTCAAGGTAATGAGATAACTGAGAGCTCTCAGAAGGCACCCAAACATGCTATTTAACTAAAGAGCTTCCACGGGCTCCGAACCCTGAAACCCCGCCAGGGGCAGTATAGTTAATCTGCTTCGTGATTGTGAGATAACCGAGAGCTCTCCGGATGCGCTGAAACATGCTAAAACCCAAGAGCTTCTGGGGGCTCCGCCCCTGGACCCCCGCAACGTTAAGCATTGTTCATCTGCTTCAAGATAAGGACATAACCCCTCTCCGAAAGCACTCGAACATGTTAAACTCAAGAGCTTCCGGGGTCTCTGCCCCTGAACCCCCACAAGGGGCTTTTCCCCATTATCCCGTATGCCTGCATGCCCTGAGATCGACAGCGCTTGCCCTGTGCTGCTCATGTGTGGAGTATGCTTGCCCTGTATGGGAGGGGTCAGCCCAGAAGCTTGACCCGTCGTTGGATGCCTCCTGCCGGCTTTGCGCGGAGTGTCTTTGGCCAGCTCCAGCGGACAACTTATACATGCAGCAGCGTAGCTGCCAAGTATCTGGTATGGAGCGCGCTGTGTTTGGACAGAGGCCGGCTGCTGACCGCCTTAGGTCCGGGGTAGTTTCTTAGGTAAGTCCGGTCCTTTGAAATAGTCTCTAAGGAGTTTGGGGGAGTTGGCTTGTGGAAAGAGAGACTTGCTGTCAACCAAGTGGCATCTATTGGTATTGAGCCTGGTGAGCGTCTTCCGCCTGGGGCTGGCTTCTCGTGGGCTGAGTGGCGGTGTCTCAGCTGATTGAGATCCAGAATCGGCCGATCAAAGGTTTCCTTGCAGAAGTGAGTCTACCTGGAAGCAGATCAAGACACTGGCGCATCTCTTGGTCTGCCCAATGTTGGTGCAACAATGCACAGACAAGGACCTTGAAGAATTCAGTGAAGCAGCCAGACATTGTACCCACTCTGGCTAGATCACATTTGAGAACCGACTGTGCTGTGGATACGATAAGAAGAACTTCCAATTTTAATAATCATTGGTATTATTCAATTGGCGATCTTTTAAGCAATGCTGTTTCCTTGGTATACGCGCTTAAATTCAGCTCCTTTGATTCAGAAATTGATCTTCTCTTTCCTCCTCCTCTTCTTGAGTCATGTCTCAATTGTCTTCTTCTGTATCAGATTATTCTTCCTCTACTATTATGTCAGACAACTCTTGTGGCATCAATCCTCCTGATGGCCACTTGTATCTAGTGCACCATCATTTAACTTCCAGCCAATGATCATCTGGTGGAGGAATTTCTGGCTCTGCCACATCTGCCTGGTACCAATCAGGGCTTGATAATTGGCTCTCGTGTGGCTCCTCAACAAATCCTCATACAAGTGCTCTGGCACATCAGTCTATCTTCCAAGGCTTAGGAAGGCATCGATATGCTTGTCACGTTTTGACTTAACCCTCATCTACCTGAGCCATTTTTGTGTAACAAACCTCCCGACCCCCCCCCCCCCCCGTGATTTTCGTTATTGAATAAACATCCGATTCCTGTAATTTTGTACCATAGGGTATCTTGAGTTTCTTCTTCCATTGTATTACAAAATAAGTGCAACATCCCCATTGAGTCACTATGAAAATTACATGTACTGAATATAGGGTTGAAAATTGACTATTTCACAATTTTAGCAACTCAAAAACATTATTATACAAAAAATGCTCTCTTTTATAATAAACCTATCATTTTCCATCAAGTTGAGCCACAACAGACTAAAATTGGATTTCCTAACATGGGGGGGGGGGTGTTGGACAACACACAAATTAATTGGCCCCTATTGTGTCTATGGAAATTGACAACTTTTGGGCTACATGCGAACTTATGACGTCATTGTGGACGTAATGCTAAGGCATGTTGGTACCTCAATTTTGGTACAATGGAAAGAGGACGACCATGGCTATCTATTTGTACCAAATCAAGTGCCTGTGTTGTTTCTGTGTTGCTCCTAAGCATGTTGTTACTTCTCTCCCGAAGGGTGGTGGTTGGGCATTTTGGGCACCATTTTGAAAAAGCCGCCCTCACCGTTTAACCAGGGTGGGGATTTTGCAGACAACCTAGTTCAATGCTTATGGTATGAGCTTCACAAAAAGGGTTGTCTCCAAAAATCCCCGGGGGATGCAGGGGGGGTGTGCATGGTAGCCCGTAGTCTATCATTACTGCCCTGTAGTCGAGGTGAGTAAATTGTGACGGGTTATGAAGCAAATACAATCTTTTCAAGTAGTTTGGAGATCGCTGGTAGGATTGAAATAGTCATAGTCAATATGATAAGCGGTACCTGCTGGCCCATTGGGAACGGATCCTGAGTCTGTTTTTGCATTCTTATTAAGATATTTATATAATTTACCTCTGTAAACAAAAGAATAGACGTCCAGAGTTCCATTCAACCGAGACAGCCATGCTTCGTGTAGTGATTGATCTACTTTTGGCGCTAACAAAGCAATGAAGGCAGTTTTGATCTTGGCTTCTTTGCCTTATTTGACAACCATCACCCATTCCCACTCTTTTTTCGATCGTCCACAAAGTCGGTAAGCGCGGCGGCATCGAGACCTGTGTACGTGGTTTAAATCATATCTACTAATTATTCCGAACTGTTTTTGTGATGAATGGCTTTCAGTATATTCATATCCTTCCTTGCGGTATCCACAGGGTTCTCTCAGGGACCTCTTGATTTCATCCTATATCGGTCCTTTGAAGGACGTGATTGTGCCATAGAGGAATTATGCCATGATTTATGCAGATGACCCACAACTGTATCTAGACTAGTAGTCTCCAAGACATCGGAATCGAAGCTATCTACAAATTGGAAGTTGTATCGCTGATGCAAGATCTTGGGCCATCACAAATTGGTTTATGCTGAATTATTCGAAGACGGAGATTGTGTTGCCTTTCATTCTAAGGCATTGCACGCCTTCCAATCTACACCTATTCTTATTTACTCTAAAGGTCCGTTCATCCTTCTACTGCAATGTAGTGGAGTGCTGCTGTCCATGTGCCGATAATCGATCACTTCCTACTGCAACTTGATGCAATCCACTGCAATGCAATTAAAAGACACAATTAAACTTTGTTGTCAGTACTGCATTGCAGTATCTTGGGCAGAAACTGCTATTCGGGCAATGCAACTGAACGGACCTTAAGGACATTGGTTAAAATTTGTCGGGTAGCGGCGTTGTATTTATATAGTATGTATATGTATATGTATGTGTGTAGTATGTGTGTATGTATGTATGTATGTATGCATGTATGGGTGTCTGTATGTATGTATGTATGCTGCATGTGTGTATATATATGTGTGTGTGTGTGTGTGTTCCAGTTTGGTTAGGGTTTTCGTTTTTTTCGAAGTCCGGTTTAGTCCGATTTAAGACAGTTATGGTGCATTAGGGGTTCCTCATATGTGTAGAATGTCAAGGTCATGGACCAAGGTCAAAGGTCATCTAGGTCGATGTTCCATACGGCCTTCTTGCCAGGGGGATTACGCAAGTTTTCTTGCTGTATTTTATATCTAGTTTATATTGTATTTCAATTATTTTAAATTAGAAACTCAATCAGAAAAAATAGAAAAATCATCAGAAAAATTAGAGTGGTGCATGGTTGTAGCAAGTACAGGTATCTTAACCATACCCTAACAAGTGATAAGACTCTAAAACCCAGTAGGACAGAAGCGGATATTTTAGTCATTACTCCGGGTCGCGTACGGACGACACTTACAGTAACAAAATTTAAAGGAGATTTATATCTTTCAACACATGCAGTTTTCTTACTACCTTGTCTGTCAATTTTTCAGTTGGAAAAAATAACTTATGTGATTAAAGAGGTATCCTTTACTTTAAAAAAGCTATTCTTGCAAATTTTAATATATTTTGACTCTTTCGGTCAATCACTGATAGTGTCTTTTAATAGATATTTTGAATAAGGACACCAGTACTTATTTCATACTGTAGATATGCCGGCAAAAAAAAAAGAGTTGAGAGTGTACCCACTAAATACCACCAATTACGTTATTCTCATGTAAGGACATCATGGAATTCAGTCCTAGCTGAAATCTTCTATAAGAGTATCAAAGGATTAAAGGATTGAACATGGCTTTATTCCGTAAAAAGTCTTTACTACTAGTCTAACTCCTGAATATTCGATTGGTGTGTCTGCGCGATTGTGGACCAAGACTATTCAAATGGCCAAAAGTACCCCCTTTTCTTGGCCATCTTTACCCTCTTCTGTGCTAAATCTGTTCTACCATGGACCTAATATAGAAGGACCAACCACACATGAATTTCAAAGACCTCTATCACGTTGCCGCCTTATGTTATTAAATCCTACCACCATCCCATATACAGGATGTAGAAGTATTATAGTCCGGCGACTCATAGTCCGGGACAATGGGTGAACAATAGGGGCAAATCGATTCAGTTGACTCTTCACGACAACATTAGTTTCAGCTTTATCGTTTCGTCTATGGAGCCCCGGATGTGGATCCCGCCGGACTATATCTGCTTTCCCACCAGGCTTAAGGTAATGCGATAATTGCCCTCTTCAGCAGGAGGGAAAGCGCTCTTCGGAAAGTGGCGCGGGGCAGTACGGGCAGAATTTTATAACCAATGTTGGCGATTTCAGCCAAGCGCAAGGAAGAAACGATGGGAGAAAATAGTACTCCGACCACATATGGTATGAAAAATATGAAAACTGTACTGCAAATAAAAAAAAATACGTTTAGAAAATGTGATCATCACCCCTTTTGGGGGAGAAGGTTTGAAGATGTTTTCTTAGTTTTGTAGAGTGATGAGATCATAATTTTGGTGCAACAGCTGGAATGTGGGGAACATGTTGTAAATGGGGGGGGGGGGGGGACGGGTAGCAAAAGGTCACTTTGATATCGAAGTTTCAAATTACACCAATACATTGGTCTCGTTATACTGATTACAAACTGGTAGAGTCAGGCGGTAACCAGGATTTGTTCTAGGGGAGACTTTTTACCTCAGATTCGCCGGGCGGGGGGGGGCGAATTTGGCAAAATTTTAAAAACAAAAAATTTTACCAGAAATTTTTTTTAACTTTTTTCCACCAAAAAACACATATAGAACATATTGTTGCCTTTTAGGCCCTTTTCATTTTTTTTTTGGGGGGGGGGGGGGCTTTAAGATTGGGGCGTGGTCTTACCCACTCGCCCGACTGATTACGGCTTGGGTATAGTTTGTCTAGGTTTCGACCTAGGTTTAACAGGTTCAAAGTACGTAGAAGATTCATATATGTGACCCATCACATCAAAGCTACCAGTTGTCGCTCAAGGTTCAAGTTGAAGATTTTATTTGCATCAAAAAGCCCATATTATCAGTTAAAATGACACCTCTCATGTGTAAAATTGTGTAGCACTACATTTTATGACGAAAAATGGGGTTAAAATTTTCTTTTTTTTTCTTTGTTTTTCAGCCATATTTACTAATATATGGAAATGCAAATTCCCGACAACTGATAGGTTTTGATGTGATGGGTCACATATTTCGAAATATATATTTTGTGTGTCAATAAAACGAGTCAACTAGACTTAAGATATCACCACTAAAATGCCCAATTCCAAAGTTGAGAGGAATCGGATTTTGATGACGTCACGATGACGTCATAAGGTAATAAAATATAAAAATACTGCATATAGGAAGAACTTGATATTTTTTGCAAATTTGTGGCCAATAAAATAATATTGTAACATTCAACATTTTCCATCATGTAGAACGTTATGACGTTTTATGAAGATAATGTTTCGTATGTTGGTAACTCATTTTGGTTCAAGAGGAAAGAGGAACACCGCTATCTATTGCAACGAAAATCAAATGTCTGTGAGATTCCTGTGACGTACTAGGCGTGTTGGTATTTCCCGCACGAAATGGGGGGGTGGTGTTTGCCACCACCGTATACACCCTTTGGGATCACAACCCTTTACATTTGCTATTCCCCGGTAGTGTTTTTGGATGGGGGGTGGCTGAAAAGCCGGAACATAATTCAATTGCAATTACATTAACTCTTTTGACACACGAAAATGGGGGTTTTAGTAGGCGAAAAGAATAGAAGAAGCGGTAACAACACCCCCCCCCCCTTCCCGGAAGACGAGGTTTAATTAATCTTAATTCAACATAACACCTAATTTAAAATATTACAATTTGGAGGGTTTTCGAGGTAGAATACACGTATGGGCGCGCTTTGGGCACCAGTTCAGATTATAATTTGTTACAAGGACACACAGGTACATTGAACTTTCATAACAACGCTTCTCAAGAGTCGAAGTGATGTAACATTTCATATTATTTTCATTTCACAAAATTTTAACAATTACGGGTCACAAAATCACCACAAAATGCAACTTATTTCTCAGGTCGTAGCTCCACCAAGGAATGACGGATTTTTGTTGGGGTTTTCGGTATTTTCTCTGAACAAAATTCTCCTCTACTTGGTGACAGACAACTTGCAAAAACATGGAAATTTTAATGTACTATGCACTTTACAAAAAACCCTCAGTCAGGGGTCACAACATCCGGTCAAATTACAAAGTTTTGTGGACGAGCTTTTTCCCGTAGTCACTTGCGTCGACCGCGGCAAAGAGGTATAGATCACAGACGGCTTCGGTGTATGCACATGACTACATATCGAGTGCCTAGCTTTGTCGAGATGAAAGTGGGTAAGTGCGAATAGATAATTGTGTTGTCGCGTTGTTTGTCCTTCTCTCTATTATGTCCATGGTTCTACAAACATCAGAGAACATTTCCATCAGCATATTTCTGCCATCGCGACTTATGAATAATAGGCCTCACATGAGCTTTGACCTTGATATGTAACCCCTGGCCTCAAACAAATAAGGGTCCGCATACAAACTCCAAAAACCAAGTCCGGTTCCAACTGAACTTCAACTTTGACCTTTGTACGTGGTGTTTGACCTTTCAAAAAGGTCTTTGACCTTGCTAAGTTGCCTTTGACCTTGGTAAGTGGCCTTTGGCCTTGGTAAGTGGCCTTTGGCCTTACTAAGTGGCCTTTGACCTTACTAAGTGGCCTTTGACCTTACTAAGTGGCCTTTGACCTTGGTAAGTGGCTTCTGACCTTGATAAGTGACCTCTGACCTGGGTAAGTGACCCTTGACCTTGGTAAGTGACCCTTGACCCCGGCAAGTGATCTTTGACCTTGACAAGTGACCTTTGACCTTGGCATGACCCATGACCTTGGCATGTGACCTTTGACCATGACAAGTGACCTTTAACTTGCTAAATGACTTTTGATCTCGCTAAGTGACCTATGACCTCGCTAAGTTACCGTTGACCTCGCTAAGTGACCTTTGACCTCGCTAAGTGACCTTTGACCTTGCCAAGTGATCCTTTACCTCCACGAATGGGGGACGCATATCACACCTGCGACTCAAATTTGGTTTAAATCCATCAAAATATGTGGACATTACAGACAAACATAAACCCCTCCCCACAACAACAATCAACAGACATCCACCACAGTGGACGAAGGGATCCCTATATGTCTTCCTGCCTAAAGGCAGGTGACACAAAATTCACACCATCAGCATATTTCTAGTCGACATCGTGTTTTTCAATTAGAATTAGCAGTGGACACCATACGAACAATACACGCCTTAATGTAGTGACTGCCGCCATATTTAAAAACCAGTTCCAACATCCAACCATGGAATAAAGAGATGAGAAGGAACCACAACGACCCACTTGACGTTTGAACGATCTATCTGCCGCCCTATAATTGCAATTGTTATTCATATTCTCTCAAGTGGCCCTTCCGAGGATAATCCTATTCAGAATTTCTGGCTCGAGAAAATTCTCAGTTCGTGGTTGTTTCTTCATTGCGAAAAGATTCCTTGTCATCGGGAATCAGCGAATACTCAAACATAAGGCCGCATCCATGGAAACCGATCAACACGCCCGGGGGATTCTTGGATTTTGCTCGGGAACCCATGCTCGTTCCGAAAAAAGAGGGACTAGCTACAAATGCGGGACTACCGCTCTGTGTATCAAATTCAAATTAATCAAGTTCTAGTCGCGCTGGGGGTACAAATTCAGTTGTGATTGTGACTGGTTCAATGATACAAATAGGACAAAATTAACCTAAACATATCAGCAAAATCACCCTTAGTGTATATTTTTTCTTGAAGTAGTACAAGTGTCATTTTTCTTGTATGTTGACTATTTTAAATGTGTATCTTTTTTTCATGTATTGAGAACAGGCCCCGCAAGGGGTATAATCTCACTGCAAATTGCCTTCAATCTTCAATCAATTTTTATTTGTTCATCATAGAATAGGCCTACAGCAAAACAATTATGATAATTATGCAATAAAAATGCATTACAGTGAAAAATTAAATGTTTCAATATTAATCAAAAATATTTTGCATACAAGTAAAGATATTTATAATACATTATAAGTGTAATTTCAAAAGAGAGTATATAACTGGGATAATACTAGTTAAAAAAGCACAGTAAGGATGTCATATTACTGCTGTACCATTAGGTGTATATTTTCACTGAAAACTAGTATAATTTCACCAAAGCTGGTCCAATTAGGGGCCGGGTATATTTTAACTGAAAATTGGTCCCGTTAGAGGTCACTTTCAGAACCCCTGGAACGAGCATGGGTGCCCAACGAAAATCCAAGACGCCCCCCCCCCCGGGTCCAACTTTCAAATTTAGTCAAACTTTCACCCTTTATTTTTCACACTGGGCAGTCTTGGGTAGTAAAGCTGAACGCATAACGATGTACATTAACTTCTTATATAACGAAAACAACAACAAATACACACCGGTGACCCCCGGAACATGTTGTAATATGCAATATAATTTTACATTTTTACGTGTTCAGAAAAGAGTTTACAAAATTTTCTACAGTAATGATTGCTCGCCTATCATCGATTGCGGCAGAGGGATTATGATCAAAGGGTGGTTTTTGAATCCCTTTTGAATCAGATTAAAATCGGATTGTGGAAGTCGTTGTGGTTCCTTCTCATCTCTTTCTTCCATGGTCCAACGACCTTTTATCATGACGTCACTCAGCATCTCGTCCATCATGGAAGCCTAACTCCCTTGTGTGACGCGTACGACAATATGTAGCAGTTCTGAGTAACATAGCTTTAACTCTACCTGGCCTAGTTGGCCATGGGATCAAAGGAAAAATTGTTCATTTTGATTACATACTTTTTTTCATGTATTGAAGTAAACCATTTTTCCACTCTAAATAATAATAAATTTTATAATTACCATTTATTGGTTATGGCAATTGTAAAGGTTGCACATTTTCATGAAAATTAATAAAATGCAATCTCAATTTCTTTTCTGAATATCAGTGATCAAGGGACATACACTACTCTCTTAAAACGAAAGAGTGAAAAAACACTCTAATAAAAGAGTGAAATCTCACTCCAAAAAAGAGCCAGCTGAGTGACGCATCTTTTAGAGTGAGATTCACTCAAAATAAAGAGTGAACAAAATAACTCTAAGGAAAGAGTGAACTGATAACTCCTTTTTAGAGTGAACTAGTCACTCTTATAGAGTTGTCATTCTTTGTGAATTTTGTTTGCTTAGTGAGTATATTGTATGTGTAGGTCATAATTCATAGCATCGTGACATGAATGAATATTGTGGCGCATTATTGGCATGATTCAGTGAGATATGCATGATTGTGGCATGCATGACGTATATGATCATGACATGCATGCCCGTGACATGCATGATTGTGCGTTTCGTACATGTGTAAGCCTAGCCTGGCGCAGACTACCGTATGTACGAGTGATAATACAGTAAATAACATTTAATGCTTCTCCACACTTTGTCTGTAAATGCTATGAACTGTGACCGACACATACAATATACTCACCCGTGAAGATATCTATGATTTCTTCACTAATTTCAACTTCGTTCAACCGTTTGCTGACGGTCTCACTTAACTCGTCCGCCATGTTGTTCGAAAATAATCACGCGATTTGCGGCGTTTCTGATTGGCTATTAGTTCACTCCGAAAAAGAGTGAGCATTTTCTCACTCTTTTAGAGCTAAAATCCGGTCGATAAGAGTTCCGAGTGGGCTTCACTCCGAAGAAGAGTGGCATTTTGAGCCACTCGGTAACAGAGTGAGGTCGGTTAACCGCGAGTTACGGTGTCAGGTTGCATTTTCTCGCTCTTTTAGAGCTAAAAGCCACTCGATTAGAGTTAATTTAAAATTACTCGAAATTCAGAGTGATTTTTCACTCTTTCATTTTAAGAGAGTATGCTACATTGACTCAAGCAAATAATGGTATTATTGACAAGTAAATCCACCTGCTATTCAGCGGTCAAAGCACTTCAGATTCCCCTTTGTTTAGTTGGAACTGCAGAGCCTTTGTTAATGTCCACGCAGTTGAATAGATGTCAGGCGTTATAGACTGGTTATCCCTGCCCAGTTTTGGGTAGACGTTTCACATAGAAGTCTCAAGTACGCAAATGAGGTATTGCCTTTGATTCCGTCATGCACTGTATGATGTTGTGCAGTAGCGCAGGACGGAATTAATGGCAACTCCTTTGTATACTTGGGACTTCAGTATGAAACGTCTACCCAGTTTGGATTGAGCTGGCCTCGTTCGCGATAAAAATAAACTTTGAGGTTCTACTGTGAGTTCAATAATTTTGACTGTATATTTCATCATTTATTGAAAAAAGAAACCAATGTGAACAAAACTCACGGTGGATATGTTGTTTGGTAAGCTGTGACCTAACATTTTTGTGCAGAACCAAGATCCATAACTTATTGCGGGACCTCATTTCTAATCAATTTACCACCAGATATTTAGAAAAATACAAAAGAAGGGGGTCTAGCGACCTATGCTAACAACACGGTAAATTGAAAAGAAATGGGGTTACGCGACAAGTTACTGTAAGTTAAGTTTTGTTTCTGCACAAAGATGTTAGGTCACAGCCTGCCAAACAACTTTCTTTCACGATTTTTTGTTCATCTTTGTTTCCTTTTCGGAAAAATGATGAAATATATGGTCAAAGTTAATTGAACGCACAGTAGAAGCCTAAGATTTATTTATTCGTGAAAGAGGACGAGTAAGATTGCGCTTTGCGTCATAAACAAAAATAGCTCGATCTTAATCTGGTGATGAGCACCTGAAATCCTTTTTATCTGGAAGTACAGAACCATTGTTATTACCCATACAGTTGAACAGTAATTTGTAGTGCTTTATCCTCTGCATACCGAGCGGATTTACTGGAATCAACAGTGAAAAAAAAAAAAAAAAAAAAGCGGCGTTTCTGATTGGCTATTAGTTCACTCCGAAAAAGAGTGAGCATTTTCTCACTCTTTTAGAGCTAAAATCCGGTCGATAAGAGTTCCGAGTGGGCTTCACTCCGAAGAAGAGTGGCATTTTGAGCCACTCGGTAACAGAGTGAGCTCGGTTAACCGCGAGTTACGGTGTCAGGTTGCATTTTCTCGCTCTTTTAGAGCTAAAAGCCACTCGATTAGAGTTAATTTAAAATTACTCGAAATTCAGAGTGATTTTTCACTCTTTCAAATAATGGTATTATTGACAAGTAAATGCAACTGCTATTCAGCGGTCAAAGCACTTCAGATTCCCCTTTGTTTAGTTGGAATTATTATTATTATTATTATTAATGTCCACGCAGTTGAATAGATGTCAGGCGTTATAGACTGGTTATCCCTGCCCAGTTTTGGGTAGACGTTTCACATAGAAGTCTCAAGTACGCAAATGAGGTATTGCCTTTGATTCCGTCATGCACTGTATGATGTTGTGCAGTAGCGCAGGACGGAATTAATGGCAACTCCTTTGTATACTTGGGACTTCAGTATGAAACGTCTACCCAATTGGATTGAGCTGGCCTCGTTCGCGATAAAAATAAACTTTGAGGTTCTACTGTGAGTTCAATAATTTTGACTGTATATTTCATCATTTATTGAAAAAAGAAACTAATGTGAGCAAAACTCACGGTGGATATGTTGTTTGGTAAGCTGTGACCTAACATTTTTGTGCAGAACCAAGATCCATAACTTATTGCGGGACCTCATTTCTAATCAATTTACCACCAGATATTTAGAAAAATACAAAAGAAGGGGGTCTAGCGACCTATGCTAACAACACGGTAAATTGAAAAGAAATGGGGTTACGCGACAAGTTACTGTAAGTTAAGTTTTGTTTCTGCACAAAGATGTTAGGTCACAGCCTGCCAAACAACTTTCTTTCACGATTTTTTGTTCATCTTTGTTTCCTTTTCGGAAAAATGATGAAATATATGGTCAAAGTTAATTGAACGCACAGTAGAAGCCTAAGATTTATTTATTCGTGAAAGAGGACGAGTAAGATTGCGCTTTGCGTCATAAACAAAAATAGCTCGATCTTAATCTGGTGATGAGCACCTGAAATCCTTTTTATCTGGAAGTACAGAACCATTGTTATTACCCATACAGTTGAACAGTAATTTGTAGTGCTTTATCCTCTGCATACCGAGCGGATTTACTGGAATCAACAGTGCTATTATTTTCTCGAGTCATGCTGCATGATGTACATCTACTGGTCACTGATATTTAGGAAAAGAAATTTTGATGACATTTTATTCATTTTCAATCAAATGTGCAACTTTTGCACTTGACATATCCCAGAGTATTGAAAGGTCTAATTAGACAATATTAACTGAGCAGAAATCAGTTACTTCGCCGATATGCGTACCCAATGTCCTTATGCAAGCATCTTTCTCTCTTTGATCCCATGGAGTATAGGACTCATACAGGTGGCATCAAATTATATTTTTCAACATTCAGTTTGCAGTGTTTATGTAAATCATGCCAGCTGGCATGACGTGCATCATATGGTTGCTGATTATAATGAGTGTATCAAATCATGTAAATGTCTTCCCTATATCCGACTCAACAGAGTCGCACTAACATTTCATGAACTGCTTTGCAGATTACTTTCGAACTGATGAAATAGTCGACAGGGGTGGATTTAGAGGGGGGCGCCCCCGGCGCGCGCCCCCGGCGCGCGCCCCCTCTATTTTCTGCAGAGCACAGGGTGCCGGGCACTGCATAGAGCGCTGCATAGAGCGCCGGGCGCATTATTCTATAAAAATGCATATTTTACGAATAGGGCGCCCTGTAGATCTCTAAGAATGACGGTACAGGGCGTCGGGCGCCGTGTAGATCTAGCTTTGTGGGCTCCCAGTGGTTGCAGTATGTTCCTCCCCCTTGTCTTCAGAATTTCAAATTGAGCGGGAAAAAACATGAGTCTATGATAAGCCTGTGCGCCCCCTCTATTGAGAAATCCTGGATCCGCCCCTGGTCGATCACATTTAAAAATTACTATCGGACTCATACAGGTGTGCTTAGCCACCCAAGTGTGTCTAAAACTCATTCATCATTGTTGCATGATTGATAAGCTGATGCCAAAATCAGCCAAACTCAGTACCTGACCGATACTTACAACACTTACCTCAAATTGCATACTAAATATGGTTTTAAAACTGATGGACTATCGACATTTATAGACCGTATTCAATATGAAGTCAGCCAACAGACATGTTAGTGGACAAGATACACACATACCAAGACTACAAACATTAAAGCTGATCAATCATCCTGTTATGGTTAGCGATTAACAGGGATCATTGACAGGTGAATGTATTTTAGTACTGGAATGCGTCTATCTTGTCCACCAACATGACTGGCTATTGAATACGGTCTATTACTTACATATAGACGCATACTGTAGGTTGCTTTGAATAGGACCTATACAGGTGTGATAAAGACCCATTTTTCACCAATCATCTGTGCTAATGTATATAGTTGATACATTGGGTTATTACAATTAACCCATAGTTTGGTGATATTCGCATTACTGTCTTACATTACATTTAAATTAATTTCGAACTGAGAAATAGTCGACCGCATTACCATTATGTTATATTACTGTACTTTGAGTGCCATATTTATTATGGCACTCGGGCTGCATATCCATCATCTCGTAGATCACACAAGCATTCATAGCATAGGCATGTATATATAATGCTACGACCCTCAGTACCAACTATGTGGTCCCGAAGCCAACTGATTTAGGCTATAGCATATTCATGTCACCACATCTTACTACCCAATATTTTCCTAGTTTGACAAATACCCTAGCTCATCTTAACCGTATTTTGAAGCATGGTATAAGGTCTTCTAAACATCCTTTGAAGTTTACACTCGCCTTTTTTGCCCTCATTGTGATGTTACAGTCAGGTGACCTCCATCCTAATCCTGGGCCTTACAAACCCAAA
>JAMKCH010018780.1:0-22442 GCA_023653785.1 Ophioderma brevispina
CATGTGTTCTGATAAGGTTATGTTCCGAATCACTTCAGTGCTCTAGTTTAAAATTTGGAGCAGCTATATTGGTGTCTCAAATAGGTAACTGAAGAAATGGGAAGGTGGAAGTCTTTCATCTTTCATTTATACAACGTAGGCCTACTTTTTGATTAGTATTAGTTAGGTGGCCATTTTTAAGGATGATCATTCTTATATCTTCACATAGTCCAGGTCTTGTGGTATAGATGTTGCTTACAGAGAATGTGGTATGACGGTAGCAGTCATTAAAGAGACACTGGCACTTTTGAAAAATGTGCACCCTTTAAGAGTTTTCAAAATCAATATTTTTGCATGGTTGTAAAGCTTTTACATACATTACCCTCACCTGAAATTAAGATCACATCAAGCGTCCTTATGGGTAACAAACGTCTTATAATTTAATGTCGCCGGCGAACATTACTTCAGCAGACGACGGAAATGGCGTTTAAAAAAAAAAAAAAACAAACAAAGTAAAAAAAAACGCACGCCGTATACATGTTTCGCACGGCATGACCTTGTTTGACTGGTCTGTGAACCTCTGTGGTTTTAAAATATCAATGGTACGAGTCTATGATATTCAATGTAATCTACAACATTGTTGATTAAAGTATGGAAAACTTTAAAATTAGCCTACAAATTACCTTGATGTCCCCTTTTCAACCTCATATTCATGTCCATATCTGTTTTTTGAGTATGTTTTTTTATGTGTAAAATATATCTCTATTCTCCAATGGCCTAGACTCATCATATTGCGAGCAATTGAAGAAATTTCAATTTTCTGAAATGTCAGTGCCACTTGTGTTAATCTTCGCTGTATGTTTTCTATTTCAGGTATTACTTAAATCAGGTTGGGATTATCTCAACCCAGAAGTATCTTTGATTTAGGTTAAGAAGTATTTTCGGCCATTATTTTTAGTATGTTTCCCGAGGAGCCAAGGTCAATGACAAAATTGAGCTTGTAAGCCGGTTTTAATTTATGGTGGTCGATTGCAATTTAATTTTTATTTTGTTACATCTTGCAATTGAAATAAAACATAGAAATTATTCCATTACTGATGCGTGCTCTTATATTAACAAGAAAAAAGGGGTCATTTGTACTCATAAGCACTGATTATTGCCTTGAGAGCCCAGAATATTTGCAAAACAATTCAACAATCAATGCTGTTAATAAGACTTTACAAACGTTCATACAACTCACATCTTTTAAAATGGCAACACTATTTTCGGCATATCGACCTGCATTTATCCCAATTTCTGGCCTCGCAAGACAAATCTGGCGTCCTCAAAGGGTGAAAAAGCCAGAGGTATCCGCATTTTTCTGTATTTGACCTGTTTTTTTTTTGAATCAAAATCTAATCACTCATCGCTGTATTTCACATCATAATTTAACTTGAAAAATTAGGGGGTAACCTCAGGGCATGATTTTTATTTACACAACCCAAATTTGATGTTTTTGTTATCTCATATAGCAAATGTAATAATAGTTATTGTAAGTAGAGCAACTCGGGCCTGCAGGCAATCTTAGTTCTCTGCTTAAAGGAGCATTGTTTTTTTCGTGATTCGGTTAATTTATTTTTTTCCTCGTTTAAAGTATTTAGTGATCGCGTATTCCGATGAACTTAGCTCTTTCTCAGTAGTGGGCCATGGTTGTTTTTGCTTGAGATTTTAAAATAATTTAAGGAACTACCAGAGCCTTGATGGATTAAAAGCTGGTTTAATCATTTTGCCATAATTACTATTTTTTTTTAATTTTTTAAAGTTGAGATTTTGGGAAATGCACTACTTGGTATTGTAATCGATATCCCTTTCTGAGTCTTCTGCTAAAAAATTTGCAACATCATTGAAGCGAATAAATTTTTCCAAAATAAGAGGACCGCCACATTGGATGTTCTAACATTAGTTAGGAAATATAATTATAGAGCAACCTAAACTGAATTTCAAAAGCTGAGATCTTAAAAACTATCATCCCAAATGTGTCCCATGTAAAAAAGTTTTCTTAAGTCTTAAAAGGCCTTCATTTACCTAAACATACACAACACAAGGTAACTTCCAGGCAACATACTGTTGTAGTGCACAGTGGACCTGAGTGTCCACAAAAGTCATTCGTATAACCTCTAGGGCAAACCAAAGTCATTTTTTTCATCTAAGATGCCCTGTGCTCTGTCAAAAATAGAAGGGCACGCGCTGGGTGCATCCCCCTAAATCCACCCTAGTGGTATGCACCCCTAATAGTATGGTTTTTTTGAAAAGTAAAACCAGTGTTTCCTACCCAGAAAAAAATGTAAGGTGATTTTCATCAGATGATCAGAGGTGTCATTAAACTACATACACGGCCAATTTCTTATGGTAGTTACCACACAGCGTACTAACGACCCGAAGACATGGATTACCTTACCCACTATACGTACACTCGCTGGCCAGGATTCCTTGTATTTTTGCCGCATAGACGGATAGTGTGTGCATACAGCGGCTGTCGCCCCCCCCTTCCGTGGATAGCTACGTTTTTACACCGGCTCTCAGAGCGCCGCGCTTTAATTTCTCATGTCCAATTTTGTTTATTTAGACTGTTTGGCTATTTAAAAATTTTCCATTTTTTTATTAATATGCATGTATCTGGGGGTTTTTGATCCATCCGTTTGAATTTCGAATGATTTTCTAAAAAACAAAAAAAACGTTCAAACAATGCTAAACAACATAGAACTACGTTATGCGCCCCCCCTCATTTCATGAATTTTTCATCCACTCCAATGGCGTCGTGGTAACCGGGGAGTAGCTACGTGGTAGCTGCGTGTCTACGCCGGTACTGTCTACACACATCCACCTTCCTCCACCTAGTGGGCAACTACGGGGTAGCCATTGGGTAGGGTAACATAGCGAGTAGCCCATAACTGTATACCTAATACTGTGTACTTTTTAGCCCTATCTTGCAGCTAATGCCTCGCACTAAGCCCAGTGTGTACTGTGCAGAGCTGTCGTGGTAGAAACTGTGTAGCTGCACATTAAGGCAGACCCCTTGACAATAAACGCTGGTGTTATCAAAGTCTGCTAACAATCCTCTTGTGGAAAACATTTTATGAGTGTTTGAAAAGGGGAAAGGTTTGTACAACATTCAATATTTGAAAATGTTCTGATTGTGGCAAAATATATACTAACTAAATTCATTAGGTCATAAGGATTGAAATAATTATATAGTTTTAATGCTAAAAAGGTTGTGTTTCAGGGTATTCCTGGGGTGAAACTTAAAGAATGCTGAAAACTGATTCGTAAGTCTTTTTTTGTTTGGTCAAACCGATTAGAAAATATTTATTTACTCTACATAAAACACTACAGAGTGTTCTTTACAGGACAGAGTGCATTTCCAAAAAGGGCCTCAATCCACTTTTGGTCAAAATTGAGTTATTAGTAACAAATAAAATATATACAAATGCTTTTAACACTAATTTCACATTTTCAAACATATTCGTTCCAAAGTTATAAGGGTTTGGGCATTTTTCAGATTTTCTGGAAAGATTCAGATATTTTGTAAAGGTTTGCTAATTTCTTACAGAAAATGACAAAATATTTAACTTTTCTTCCATCGAAAATTGTTGTATCATCTTACAAAATTAAACACCAAAAAGGAAAATTTCAAGCAATATGATATTGAAAATACTTAAACATAAAACCCAATGTTTTTTTGCTCAAGTATTCAAAATTGCTCCATCTTAAAAACAACAACTAAGTGTTCCATAACTTGAAGAGTTAATAGCAATTTAATGCGCTTTTTTGATTTCACTGTTTTGCTGACGTTTAAAATCCTTGGAATTTGATATTTTTAACATTTCCTTTTAAGTGAACTAATATGCGATAAATCATATTCCTGAATATACATTGTCAAGGACGCAGATATATAGTTAGACAGTCTAAAACATCATTTCGGCCAGTTTACACTTCTACAACTAATGCCATAAAACATGCTAGAGCCACATATAATTAATGACTCAATTTGTTTTCTTTTTGAATTTTACCCAAAAAGTGAGTTATGGCCCGACTGTCCCAAAAATGTACAAAGGGTCCAAATTTTCAGAACCCTTGCTTCCTCTTCTCAAGGGAGAAATGTTACTAATTCTGTCTCGTTGAGTGGAGAAATAAAGTATATTTCGTCTATATCCTGACCAGTAGTTAGAAAACAAAGGTATAGGCTATAGAGGATTCAAGGTCATCTCTTGTTGTTGAAAGTGGTGTCAAACGATTCTCTTGTCATACTTGAAGTAAGAAATGCATTTATGCTTTTAAATTACATCACTCAATCATAAAAATTCTTTAATATGCATACATGTTAAATTTTAAGATTTAAAAAACACAATGTTATTATTTGGACTTAAAATTTTAGTTTAGTTGCATGTTGTGTATTTAGAATTTAAATACCTGATTGTGTGTTTAAGTGTCAAGATGATTTGCAATGGTATTGCCTCCCTCTACTTTACTGTGTGATTAACTAAACACTTTGAAGTATTAAAGTGTACTAACAAGGCTAATTTTAATTTTAATATGTTTTTTTTAAAAGATGTTTTTGTGGTATGAAAGAAATAATATCTACTGCAATAATTATTGCCTTATACGAATTAAAAGAGACAACTGGCACATTGAAAAATGCAACACCCTCAAGATTTTTCACAATCGATATTTTTGCAGGGTTTTAAGGGCTTTATATACAAAAGCCCCACCCGAAATGATAAGACCAATCATCACTCCTTAATGGGTAAACAAACGATTTATAATTTAACGTCGCCGTCGACGTTAATTCAGCAGACGACGAAATGCATTTAAACAAGAACACGCACTCCGTATGCATATTTCTCCCACGCTATGCACACTGTTTGTCAGGTCTATAACCTTTTGTGTTTTAATATCAGTGAGTACGCGTTCAAAATTTCATGTAATATACACTTTGTTGATAAAGTTATGGAAAACTAAAATTTTGTCCTACAAATTATATTACCTGGATGTCTTTTCCTCATATCAATGTCCCTATCTGTTTTGGGGTAATGTTAATTTTTATTTGTAAAATAACTCTGTTCTTCCAATGGCCTAGACTATCATTTGAGTGCAAATTGAAGAAATTTTCTATTTGTGAAATGTGACAGTGCCGCTTAAATAAATAAGAAATGTTGCCCCTGGAGGTCGCCATCTTTTGGCTTGGTGACGTGTAATGACTTTAGAAGTCAATAGATAAAACAGTGTCCTAAGGAATGTCTAGGGTAACTCCTGGTCAGAAAATCGATTATATAGTGTGTCCAGGTGAAAAAAGCCAGTAACGACGATGATAAACTGGGGCAGATTCCTTGAACAAATATAGTTAAAAGGTTGGGGTTATGTCCATTCATTGGCACTTATTTCAAGACACACTGTGACTATATACCATCATGATTTCTAATTTTCTTGTGGGCCGAACAAATGGCTGCAACTAATTGGTAAGATATTATAAACGTTTTACTTTGGTATCAATAATATATTGGTCATTTTTTTCGACGAAAGCCATTCATTTGAAACAAAATGTATTATAATATGTTGCCTTTCATATTTATCAGCCTGGCATTTTCGTTTTAGGTTGGGATCATGGCTACGGCTTCGTGCCCAATCTTGTTGAAATTTAATGAAATATGGTATTGTAAAAGAACATGCTTGCCATTTTTTTTTTTCTCCCAAGAGGCGGTTTAGAGATTCTCACCTCATGCCTTTTTTTCAAATTCCCATAGACTTTGTACAGGGACTGCTTTTGGCAGTATAGAAATGGACCAATGGGCAATTTTGTGAAAAACTACACATTTTATTACAATTGTTTCTCACTTAATTGATGAGTTTATAAATTTGGTGTTTGTTTTTTATGGTTGAGAATATTAATATCATTTTAAATTTTACATGTTGGTGACAAGTGTTTTATGCAGAAATAAAATGCCTGTTCAGAAATTTTCTAAGAATTTTATGCTTTTTTTACTACTACTTTTTTCTTGGATATCAAGAACCTTCAGTAAAACCACAATAATATCATCCAATGTTTTAAACATGTAATTAGAAAATGGTTCTCAACAATAAATACCTCATAACATTATAACATCCATGACCCATTTAATTAAACGAGCCAGCACTTTTTTTTTTTTAAGTCAGTCTTCTCCCCATTGCGGTCATTACATCCAATTTGCCATGGTCATTTGAACCTTCCTGGACCAAGTCAATATCAATTTATGAGCCAAGTACTTCATCAATGACACTATCTTCAGTAGATGACCCATTTTGATGGTCAAGTCATTTTGTTTCCATCACGTTGATGAGATTGTGTCAGTGTGTGCACCTGTCATCTCGGTGTTCTCCATTTATATGCAAATCAATGCTTTGTATTGGTTGAAATATCTTTGTGTTGGTCATAAGGTCTTAAGTTTCAGTTATCCTTTTGAAGGTGGTAAACACTTTTTGGCAATTCCAGGGGTAGCTTCAAGGTAGGGCAAATATTTTAAAGGTGCAACGAGAGATTTCACATATCAGGTGGGCCTAAAAATGGAAATACTGTTTTTTTGCCCTGATGTAAAGCTTTCCATCAAAATATCCCCATCTGAAAGGATCGAGCTGAGAAATGTTTCTTTTGGTACAAAAATTGTGGAAATCTCTATTTCTATAGGAGGCCCCAAAATCCGAAATTCAGCCTATGTTTATATTGAAATATAAGCAAATCAAAATCACCATTTTCTCTCTTTAAGACATTTCTGTAGCCTAATACAAGTAAGAAATCTTTGAGTGTCTAATCTAAATGATTACTATAGGACACAATATTTGGTTGCTTCAAAATCTCTTGTTAAACCTTTAAATTATTACCTTAAGGTATTTTTTTTTCACATTTTTTTTCAAATAAAAAGTAACACAAGGATGAAACCATTCAATTTGCTGTTGCAGTAAGGCCCATGAGCTTCCTGCTCACATTTTACTACATCTTTTAAAACATTTGTTTTTAATTTGGTCAAGGAAGAAAATGGGACATTTGGTCCACACACAGTTACCTAAAGTACAAGAAAAAAGAATTTCTTTCTGCATAGTGCATATTTTTTGTCTGCCTAAAAAAAGTGAGTGTTCTCCATTTGAGTCTAATTAAGGTCCATGTCCCGATCGTTATTAGCCTCGTCCCCAGGGACCCCCAGATTTTACCTGAAAGTGGTCAATATTTTGGTATCAGAAGAAAGCTAACTATTTTTCTCATTTACCCTGTGAAATCCTTAGGCTAAAGGATTTGTGTTTGGTGTTTGAGCGAACATTGCTCCATTTTGGTCGACCAATATTAATTTTACACAGTACTCTATGGGCTTACAAAATCACGTTTTTAGCTCTCACATCAAAACGGATTGAAATATCGGCGCGAAACTTTACAGATAGGGTTTTGGGTGAAGGGCCATTCTATCAAGATGAAAAATTCATATACTTAAAGGTGCATTTCGTGATTCCAGCACCTTCAGTTTTATTCATGGTTCGATAGATATATCCTTGGGAAAAGCGTATTCACAAAATTTGAGTGGATTTTCCGATCTTGCGGTTTTGTGTTATGAGCAATTCTTTGTTTCCCACGGTACCATAGCCACTGTGCTGTAATTTCTGTCCGTTTATGGACAGAAAATACAAAATCGTGAATTTCTTACAAATACGACCGAATGTTTCACGTAATATTTGGTACACATGGATTACTAAGGCTAACGGTTCAGATGATAGAAAAATCTCAACTTTTTTCAGGTAAGTCCAATTATTGCCTATTGCCTCAAAAGGTATTTTTGGAACAGGAACGGAGCTTGTGTACATGCAGGTAATGTCCCTCATGACCACATCTCTGAAATTGCACTGTATCGCACGAAAGGGCTCCCCATGCATTTTAAAACCTCACAAATGTTGCCCAAATTACAGCTGTAACTCAAAATGAATTTTAGACATTAAACTGTGATTTGCTGTAACTTCCCAGAAAGTCCAAATTATTTTATGGTTGAACTATAACTTAAGAAGGAAAAATGATTTCACACAATAAAAAGTATTCAACTCAGAGGGTGGTAAGCTATTGTAGTTGTAGCCTTACATTGATCTAGATGTACTTTAAAAAGAAGAAATGACGATGATAGCAGGGTTGGCAAACCCGCGATTTTCGGCGGCGACTTTCGCTACTCGCCCCGCGAACTGGAAAGCCCCACCAAGAATTGCGACTTTTGGGCTACTTTCACTTTCTAGGCGGACAGCGCGACATCGTAAAAGAAGTAGCGCTTTATGCAGAAAAATGTGTGATTTGAATAGGCTTTTAACCTTGTTCTTACTCACAATGATGTCTTGCTACAAACAAGCATTGAAATCAATTAAGAAACCACCACCCGTAGGGTCGTGTGCGCCGGTATGACAGGATGACAAAAGGGGCCTGTCAATCAATGGTATACAATAGGCCTAACAAAGAAAGTAGGCGCTATAAGCACCTCCTGGATGCACCTCTGCTGGAAGATCAAGTATCTTAAGGTGGAGCGTCCATGATAGAATCTAATGAACATTTTCCCCAAGATTTCGTTTAAACATGCTTTCATCGATTATGAATCAAAAATAAAAAAAATTGCGGTCACGGTACTCGTTTTTGAGAAACATAAGTCATCCAAAAGCCGATTTTTCAGCTTTTTTAGCAAAATTTGACACAAGTCTATGGAAAAATCACGTTTTTGATACATGTTTGAATTGTTACAAAAATCGGCTCGATAACTTTTTTTGAAAATTTGACAAAAGTTGCGCATTTATAAACTCTTTCGATTACTAAAGAACAAAATAGGGGTCACGGTTCTACTTTTGCTGTTATTTAAAAAAGAAACACGTTTTTTTTGTGATTCAAAGTAACATTGCGATATTACGGTGTGCAAAGCGTCGCATATACTATGCACTGGAGACGCGTGTAACTGACGCGCGTACCAAAAGGCGCTCCAAAGTTTACGCAACATTTTAAACTTCGTCGACTGTTACAAGTCCTATCTGCTTATCAAGCCATATGTATACAGGATTCTATTATATTTTATTCTCGTAGCCTCAAAACAACACGCGTCTGTGAGAATTTGCATGTTTAAAGTGCATATGCCTATACTGTTAGAAATTTCCGTAAATTAAGAAAGCAGATTTTCCGTAAATTTACGGAAAATCTGTTTTAGAAAATAATAAAAAAAAAAAACAATTTTAATATTATTTTACGGAAATATTTCAAAAATTTCCGGACTTTTTTTTTTCGTTCCGTAATTTTAAATTATGGAAAATTTTGTTAAAATACACATTTTTTCCACAATATAAGACAAATATCTGTAAAATTACTGTCAAAGTTCCGTGAATTGACAGAAATTCTGTAAATTTACCCTAAAAGTCTGGAAATTCTGCTGCCAGAAATTTTCGTAATTTTACGGAAAATTTTCTAACAGTGTACGGTTACACAATTAATAAAACGTTTATTTTTTAACAATCTTTTGAATTCTGTTTCCTTTTCTTATTCGATGAACGTTTGATTCTCTCTTTCTCTTTGTCTTCTTTATTTGTTATAATTTTTTTTATAATTAGGTTTTAGAGAAAACTTCGGACTTCTTATTCCGTAGTTCATTATGCCTTTAAACACACGCATAATACAAATTTGAACAACACTTACCCGGTTTCGTAGACTTTCATTTTTCTATGTAGGCCTTTTAGATGTGTACATCTATCTGTTTATTCTAGTTCTTATACTTTCTCCTTTTCAAAATTAAACGATAATTTCCAGCTTTCTCTTACCTTAGATGGATGCTGCAAATATCATTTACTGTATAAGAGGGGTCATATTTCCTTTCGGTCAGGAGGGGTCCACATATATATAGGCCTATGTCAGTGATCAGATCACTCCCCCCCCCCTTATATGATATAGAATATTTGCATGATGTCCCACAGGCAGTATATGAAGCTAACAGAAGGCACAGATGACATTGAACACTAGGCCTATGTAGGCAGTGTTTTGGAAGAACAGAATATTGTGAAACTTAAAATTTTGAGAATTTGACAATATTGAAATATTAAGATCATAACCTACATGATGTACCATAGGTGAGCCGTATACAGTGCAAATGAAATGTTAGAAAGTATGCACAAAGACACGTTTAGATTAGGGTGGGTCTAGGACACGTCTAAGCCTATACAGTATTGCGTAACAAGCGCACCTCACTTTTGTTCTTAGCTTTACGCGTAAATGAATGTAGCGCAAATAGTACGCTGCACCTGCACAAAATTACTTACACGCTTGCGCCACATCCAGAAGTGCGCATGCAAAAATTGTCCGTTGGCGCAAGATCAAATTGAGCGCGTACGGGGCGCATGGACCATCCACCTTAATGGTCAAGCCATGCAGTTATCAAGCAGAGTTTAGAATTAATGGTGGTGGCGATTTATGAATAATGTAAAGGGTCAATCAAAACTCAAATGGAGGTTTCAATGGTCAAGTAAACCTGTAGACATGCATACACATGTTAGTTATTCCTGCCCCCGGGGGGGGGGTCACTCGGATTTTGGATCGAGGATTTACCCCATTTCTAAGGGTCTTTGTGCGTGTCATGATTTTTTTTTTTTTTTTTACATTTTAGTTGTCGAGATCGAGTCCAAAACTCCCTAACTTCAATTTTGAGCGCTTTTAAATTTTGGGCGACTTTTCGCGCGTCCGCCCGCAAATTGGGCTGATAATTTTTGGCAACCCTGGATGATAGTGATAATCCACTTGGCAATCAATTATGCATGCACTTTGCATGGCTGGTGACATCTTTATGAGGTACTCATGTGTCTAATCAAAGCTAATTACGATCGCTTGTGACCCGCAAGGCTTGTATCGCTACAGGTATTATAGCAACTTCGATTTTGATAGCTGTTTATGTGCGCTTTTAACAGGAAAATGCCTGCTCGCAAAATAGCCCAGCAAATGTTATTTTTAATATTAAAGAATTACTCAGGGAGTGTACTTCATAAAGAATGGAGCTTGGTGTCTCTTAGTTCTGTTGGTCTATAAGCATTTATGCAATTTAAGTATTTATGGAATATGGTTGGGTATTTGACTGCATCCGTTGTCATAGTTACTCTTTATAAAGGTGTTCTCAATCTTCAGCTATACAGTGGGTTTTGTACTGAGAGTAGATCAACAAGCTAGTATTTTTTGTGGTTAGTGGGCTTTTGAATAGTACAACTTATAATTATGCAGAAAGGGTATCACCCACAACATTTTGGTTTTAAAAATTTTACGCACTAAACTTTGGCATGCTGTGCCGCACCATAATTATGGTGGGATTATCGGCGACCTCATCCTGGACAGATTTGTTAAAAATTGGTTGAAATGGGGGTAATGGTGACAGAAACGCCCCATACATGCCAAATTTTATTTTTTTTTCAAAAAATGTAGTTTTGAGATATTTCAATTTTTTCTGATTTGTCACAGTCCAAAAGGACAAAAAAATTTGAAAAATGTGAAAACCATATTGTTAGTTAATTTTCTTCAAGTCTAGACTAATATATTCTGTAATATGGTTTTCATTTTACATGGTTGGGAATATATGAATTAAAAAAAATATAATATCTGTGGGTACTATCCAAGTTAAATAGTAGTGCTGAGGCTACGTTGTTACCTTCAATAATTGCTTGTATGTTTCTAAAAACACTAGAATGCCAATCTTAATAATTTTAGACGAGAACCATAATACACTTCACATTCTTAAAGCAAGTATTAGCACCTTTTTTGAAGAGTTGCCCCCAATTTTTCAAAAAAATGCGATTTTTACACGGTGCATTGGTAAACTGGCTAGTCAACAATACCTGTGAATGGTTAGCTCGAAAAGATCTGTGTGTCACAAAACGAAGGAATTTTGTAATTAGAATAATTATTATCAGGATCCGCTGCTAGAAACAGGCTTCCAATGTAAAAATAGCGCCATGTACGTGGTCTACGCTCATTCCATTTAGTTCGTTGTATTGGTTCAGGAAAGTCAAGTTAGAGGTTATAACTTCTCGAGGTGGCACTATTTCATCATTGCCGGACATAAAAAGTAGCATTTCCAGCTCTGCCATTAAGTCCAATTTGGGAACCCAATTCTAATTACAAAATCGCTTATTTTATGATAAATACGCATTTCTTAGCATTCTCGTTCACAGGTATCGTTCCGACGAATCTCACCAAAGTAATGTGCCAAAATATCAACTTTTGAAAGTTTTGGGGGGCGATCTTCAAAAAGGGTGCCATTATTGCTTTACAAATAAGGTGCATATTGAAAGAATAAATTCATAAAACTCTCAATAGATTAATGTGTCTATGTGTAAGGTAAAGTTTTTTTTCTAAAGACTATTTTGGTTGAAAACTATTTTCTAAAATTTGGATACCACAGGGCCTTCCCCCAGAGTATAATGTGGATTCAATCACATTTTAGAGGAGTAGGCAAATAAGCTCACTAATATTCATTATAGAGGGAAGGGGTGGTAATGTGGACACACAAAAAAATAATAATGTATCACCCAGCAAATCTGACTGTATTTAAGTAGTACATGCATAACACCTTTTTTCTAGACACCTTAAATGTGAATAATGCCCAACCCATATTAAACATTGGTTTTGGGAAATTAAGATGTCTGATTCAACTAATACAATGACTAAAATTTTGTATTTTCCTTCCAGAGGAGCCCTATCATCCACCAGACGCTACCGTTCCGTTTCGGCTCAGCGGCTAGTCTCATATTGGTGCTAGTGGCCATTGTGTTATGGTACTTTCTAATGAGAAGACGTAGGTAATAGCTATTACACTTTATGTCCAAAGATGATTGATTGGCATAGCGAGTGATGCACTGGGAAGTGCAATACTTGAGATCTGTCAATCAATTTGTGATCCTGGAACATAAAAAACTTGTGCCTCTGGAGCATTAAAATAATTGTTTTCAGTGTCAATATTGTACTATGTATTTCCATAAAGCTTATGTATGTGATACAGTGGGGGGGGGGCTCACTCATATATCACTGTAGGTCTATGTTGTCATCATAAAAACAGACACCCAAACTCAACGACCTGCTGCAAAAAAAAATCCCAACTATACGACCGCGACTGGCTGCAAAAAATCCTGAAGGCAAAACGAAAATTGTTTGTTTTGGCCGTAACCCGACCGCCTAGAAAAACCCTCCGCCTCATTTTTTTTTCATGGCAAATAGGCACAAAATTTTAATGCTGCCGACCGATTCATGTATTTTCATTTAAAATATTTTGTTTACATTTTGCCAGCAACAAAGGATTAAAAGACATGAAAACAAGACAACAAAACAACCACTACCAGTAAAATAAAGTATTGCTTGTCATTTAAAAAAGCTCTAAATAATAGCATGTTTGTAATTTATTTTAAAGAAACCGTGAGAATGAAGTTCAGCTTGAAAAGAAATCCAACCGACCAACCCTAATATTTTTTTCCTCCACACTAACGGCAAACAAACAATTTTTGTTGGCCTAATAATCAATACTTACCATTCTGAAATATACCTTTTACTGATATAAAAGAATAATGCAAAGCTAAAAATATGCCCTACTGTCCCTACATAGGTCTGCCTTTTTGTAGCCTATTTATACCAAACAAATCCTTTGTTAATGATCTAATAGAACTTAGGAAACAATGTTCTCATCTGATGAGGGTCACTGTTACGGAGACATGGACCCTATCAAATCGTATCCCTAAATATGGACATATAGGCCTAATAGTTAAATAGATACCTTAAAAAACACAACAACTGGGACTCCAAGCACGTCCCACACAGGATGTACCCAATACCATTTTACCATCATGAATTATGATGTCTTCCTGGATTTTTAATTTGAGTGCCTCCCCGGGCTCATCCCCACCTGTTTTGTAGATAAAATACCTTTTTTTTTGCCTTGTAATATAGGTTTTATTTTCCAAAGGGACTCTTCTGTAAAGTGGACTATCGAAGGTGCTTGTTCCGATCCACCAATTTATATGAACAATTTCCATATAAAGGGAAAACTTCTAAGTCTATCAAGTAGAGAACAGGATGAACATACATTGGAACAAACACCTTAAGTATATATTAGCTTTATTCCATATTTTAAGGAGCACAAGGTGTGTACATAATCTCAAACTAACAACCTTTAGATTTCAGATTTATGCAGGTGCAGATGCATAAGAGACATAATGCCTAACTTTCCACATTTTATTTCTTGTGTGGAAAGTTAGGCATTGTCTCTTATGCATCTGACACTGCATAAACTTGAAATCCAAAGGTTGTTAGTAATTACAACCAGAAGATGTTTCAGAAAGAGTTCACAAACATGCCCAGCAGTTAACATTATTTTATTTAGTTGTGAGGTGTATAAATAATACTTGATGTGATATTTTGACAAGAAGACTGGATTTTAAATCCCCTTAGAGAGAATCCACTGAAACCCATATACTTCAAATCCATCTAACCCCTCTGTGAGCTGATTCAGTTGATACAACTCATGCTTACTCATTTATATAGCCAATCAATGACTTTTGAAAGAATTAAAGTATCCATGAAAAAACGTTGGGGAAATTATCATAGAAAAGCTAAAATAGCTTATTAAATGAATAGATCGTGTAATACAAAAATCAGGAACTCTATAATAAAAATAGCATACCCTGTTAAAGGCTGACTCAGAGATTTCCCGATGAGGGCGCACTCAGTTTTCAAACAAATCACGTTTTTTGCATATACATAATGCTTGCCCATGAACTAATTGCTGTGTGAAATAACTAAGCTCAAATCGAAGTCCTTCATATAGAAAATCACTTTGTAATAAAATTACAGATCCGGAATTTTTGTTATACACGGTATCTTATGGCACTGTTACACTAAATGTTTACTGCATGAAAACGAAAAATCTGATTCATCTTTAACTTTAAAATTAAGCATTTTAGGTCACTATCTTTTAGTTCTAGATGACTATTTTTAATTACTACACACAAAATATTATATTTTGTAATTGCCAAGTCAGCCTCTTAAGCAGCCTGATATATTTATATCCAGAAGTTTATGTGATTCATATAGCAGGGCATTACAAACATCATCATCATCATGGCCTCCGTCAGTCGCAAGCGACTATGGATAAAGCGCCCACATTGAGTCACAGGTTAGGTGAACAGCGACGTCTGTGGCTGAAGAGGCCAATCCTAGAGTGGCAGTCTCTGCCACAGGTGCTACATATATGGGATGTCACAGCTTGACTATCCAAGGATCTGTGCAGCTTTCTTTTAGCTCGCTGCTTCTCAAACTGGCTGATGATCTGTTGTTCTCCAAAGCTCAAACCAAATTACATGATTGGTTTTGTTAAGTATAGAATTCAAAGAAGGAGCTATTTTTTGCAGAGTAAATTCTGTTGACCTTTTCTAGTATGTGTAAATGCAACAAGCCTAAGTGAAGGCAGACAGACTTAGAACTGCTTAATTACGTCTTTACCACCTCAACAGCTTCTTAAAATGGCAACAAGCATTATACATGCGATAGCTTGCTAATTATAATAGCAAAGGCCACACAAGACAGCATTGTTTTGAGTTATTTTGATTTTTTTTCCGTTCAAGATAATGTTAAAGTTGTCTTAACAAGTAAAATGAGCAGTTGTTCGAGGACACTTATGCCTTGTTCATCATTGTTGAATTATCATACTTCAGAAAGATTACAGGCATAAAATATTCTGAGGGAAAAAAGTTCCCTTAAAGGAACTTGTTCCGATTTTTGTGTATTGAGTTCTATGCTTGATATGAGAACCTGGCACTTGCATATACTTACCACTAAGTATCATGGGAAACAAACTTGCGGTTTTGATAGTAGAAGCGATAATGCACATTATTTTCACTACTGTGCTAATTTTTTATGGTTAACCATTTAAAACGGCATGTTTTTGTCTGTATCTTGGGAAAGAAAATGATTTGGAAGCTGATATTTCAGGAAAATATGCCCATGCTTGCTGGAAGACCACCCAATAATTTTTTTTACAGATTTTAAGGGCTAAAACAGTAGATGATATATAAGTAAGTTTTAAAATTTGCCTGATGACTTTGGCAACTTTTTTTAGCTCTTTCAAAGATGAGAAAATGCAAAAATACTTCTTATACCCAAATACACATAGCAGGTTGAAGCCAGTTATGCATGGCAAGAGCACGAACTTGGTTGACTTTACGTGATTCAAACATGTCGCTCGGAAAATACAATGCAGCAACTAGTGCGTGTTAGTATGTAATGCTCAGCACAGTACTTTGGTATGTTTTTTGCTTCAGTGAAAAGCCAATTAGTGCGTGAAGTGATCGAGATGCCATAAAGTACTCAGAAAATATTCTCATAGAAAGTACACTTTCAAGTTCAAAGAATCCCTTGTTGAGTTTGTAATTGGAAAAACTGTACGCACAAGAGGACACTCAGTTATTACCATACCAATTTTTTGTTAGCTATCTTTGATGTAGACAATTAAGCAAACAAAAAAGGTAACAGTTTACCAAAAAAGACAAAATTTACTATAAAAAAGACAACAGTTGGTCTTCTCTTTTAGTAGATCCTCTACAACCAGTCTGTAAGTGGGAATCAATTTTACCAAGGTTTTGGTCTTGCACTCAGGTTTTGGTCTTAGTTTATCTTTGAATAAGTGTGGTAACCTCAGGCTCCAAACTTGGCAAATACACTGTAAAAACCATGTTTACTGTTTTTCCTGACAATTGTTCTGCCTTCCTTAGTAAACATGTGTTAAATGTTTAAGATGTTTTGAGTGTGAATGGCTAGTGTTTAGCAATTAACATAAGTTTAGCAATTTGACATACATGTTTAGCTTTACAAAGTAAAGGCAAGAAAACTGTTCAATTGCAAAAAACAATTTTTAGAGTTTAGATAGCTCTGGGACCCTTTTATGATTCATTAGTAGTCTCAACCCCAGAGGTTCAAAGGTCACATGAACAATACAATGAATATCTAGTAACACATGGTCTAGTATGATCAGGCCACCCCTGATTGTGTTTAAGAGCTATAAGGTGTGATATAGCATGACTTATTTTAAGCACACAGAAAACTAAGTGGAATTGTGTACTGTGTGGAAAAGGAAAGTTTCTTTTGATGAAACGGCAAATATTTTCATCTTAAACCTTGCCTAGGCTATACAAAGGAATAAATGACAACAAATTAAATGCAATGAGACAGGTCCCCCTAAAAAAATTGAAAATTCTGATTCTTGCACCGATGTAAAATCTTTCTATAAAAAATACCCATCTGAAAGGATTAAAGGGCCATGGTCCGATTGCTAATAGCTTCGTCCACAGAACCCCAAATTTTACTGGAAGTGGTCAAAATATTGGGATCTGAAGAAAGTCACTATTTTTCTCATTTACCTGTGAAATTTTAGGGCTAAAGGATGTTTGATTTGGATGTTATGAGCAAAAATGTGCCTCATTTTGGTCTACAAATATTAATTTTACACAGTACTCTATGGGGATTACAAAATCCGGTTTTTAGCTCTCACATGAAAATGGATTGAAATATCAGTGTAAAACTTTATAGATGGGGTTTTGGGGTGAATTAAGGCCATTCTATCAAGATGGAAACTTTATCAACTTAAATCAGGTCATCCCCCTTTAAGCTGAAAATTATTTCTTTGGTGCAAAAATTGTGCAATTTCTTATTTCCTATTGAAGAAAATAGGAAATTTATCCTATGTATTATAAGCATATAATAATCACATTTTGTTTTTACTTTAAAGGCATTTTTGTAGCCAAACAGAAGGTTGTGTTCCACAATGCTTGCTATTCAACATGAACAAGAGTCAAGAAAAAGAACCTGAATGAATAGAATATATCCAGATCTTTGCAAATAACACAATTGGCAATTGATAATATTTTCCCAATCTATTGTACACAAAAGAAATTTGCAGTGTAATTAGAGCTATTGAAGCAATGTAATCTGTCCCTATGGTTTGTGGGTATTCCAAGAAATCTTGCCTATTCCCCAGAAAAGAATGTTTCTTTCTTCAGGAGGAGGCAATCACAAATTGAACTGATTGCGAGCTCATGTGGACAATGGCTTAACATTCTCCATGTGCTTAGATTGTGCCAGCGTGTGTTTTTGAAACGCATCCCATAATGCATTGCAAGTGACTCTACTGGCCTGTACTAAATACCAGGACAGGAAACAATCTGTCCCCATAAAGATAGTCACATTTCCATAGATTCCCCAGTTTTATGTAGTTTCCTTATCTGAAGTCAAGATTTCCCCTCCAATAGGTCAAATTTCCCGGAAGGGAGCTTCCTAGATTCCCACTTTTTCCCACCATGCTAATACATTTCCAGAGTACTAAGGGCAGGAGTTCTCTCAATTATATTAGCTGAAGGGCCAGACAATTCTACAAACACATTGAAGTTCCCTTCTTAGGCCAAATACACCTTAAATTCTTATGTGTTCCTTTATATTTTAGAGCAGCATGTCGAGGGCCAAAAATCAATTGTTGTCAGGCCGGGTTGGCCCGTGGGCCGCCTATTGAGAGCCCCTGACTTAGGGATAAAAAGTGTTTCAGTTTAAGGTGCAATGAGAGATTTTTGAGGCCCCCAAATTATGTGTCATAATCGTAATTTCACATAGATTAGACACTCATAGATATCTTACCTGTATTATGCTACAGAAATTGTCTTAAAAGAGAGAAAAAGTGATTTTGTTTGCTTAAAAAAATTCAATGTAAAAACATCGACTGAATTTGTATTTGCTCCTATAACGAATAAAATTTCAACAATTGTTTGTACCAAAGAAACATTTCTCAGCTTAAAAATCCTTCAGATGGGGATGTTTTTGATGGACAGTTTTACATCAGGGCAAAAATAAACTTCAATTTTTTAGGGCCAACCTGATAGTGAACTTTTTCTCGTGCAAGAACCTTTAAGGAACAACAAACATTTTCATGATCATGATAAAAATCCCCTTAGTGTGCTAGTGCTCTGTGGGTTTTATTGGGATCACAAATGACCATTACTGAGGTGACATTTCCCCACAACTGGTGCATTGTGGGATGGAGGTACAATTATACCCTCTGGATTGTGCCACAAATTACACTTCAGTGCGCGAAACTAACATAATACCACACTTCCCACCTTTCGAAGATATATATTAAAAAGTTTATATGTGTACTCCAGGGTGTATGAACTTCCCATCACTTCCAAAAACATTCTTACGTAGTGTATAATTCCGATACCCAAAATCCCATTTCTGGTGCTATTTGTAGTTCAATAATGCAAACCTGATGTTGGTGTCCTTCCTCCCCAGTGCATTTAACCAACACAACAACAAGATTGGGGATGTTTCTGCAACTATATAATATGGATACATAATGCATAGGAGGGGGAAGCACAATTTTTACGAAGAGGAATAGTAACCTAGCTTCCATTACATGCCTAAGTGCATCAAATTTAGTGTTCTGCTGTACAAAAAAGAACCTGAAATGCGCCCCAATGATAAAGCCAATATTCATCAAAACATTAAGTGTCCAGAAAAACCCGTTTCATAAAAATAACTGTCAGATGGATATTAATAGGTTAAAACTTTGTTTATATAATGGACAGTTGAAAAAAATGGGACAAGGACAACAGAGCATGTTTGCCGTAATGGATAAAGCGCAGGGACTCATAATCCTAAGACGCATTGTAAAGTGGTGAGTTTGGCCCTGCTGTGATCAACATTTTGTGTCCCTGGGCAAAGATACTTAATCTCAAATTAAATCTGGGGAGCTGTTTATGGGAAATATTACAACCTATGGATAGCTATTGACACCTGACTGGCGCCCCTAGTGATTCTAAATTGGTTCTGTGAATGATTTCTAGTTGCCTCAATATAAAATGTAAAGCCGCTTTGACTTATGGAAAGGTGCTATAATAAAATACTGCAATTTTTATTTATTTGATAATGATGAAAGAAATAGGGCTAAGTCTATGGACTAATAAATCCTATCTGATTTCTGATTTAGAAGTGGATCCCATCTGTTAAAAGTAAATTGAGTGTTGCGTTTTTGGTATTACTTATTTCATAACGCAGACCTAATATTTAAGCATGTGCAGTTGAAATCACCCATAGCCTTTATTTCTGACACCATAAACTTTATGTCTTGATACAGAGCCTTGTATTTCTGACACCATAACTTTATATCTTGTACAGAGTTGTCCGTGAGCAATCACCTAATGATAATCAGCACAGGTTCTGCCACAGAAGTTATAGTTACAGTGCTTTTCCGATGTTTTTTTCATCTTGTTTCTCTACTTTATATGGGAGCCTGACACTCGTAGGCACTGCCACCACTTGCCGTGGAAACAAACTTGCGTTTTATGCTAGACACGATAATTACCCGTGCAACGGCCCTATTCCACTACTGTGTCTAATATTGATTGTTAACCATTAAAAAAACACGTGTTTTTTGTCTGTGTCTTGGTAAAGAAATGGCATTTGAAAGCTGCAATTTCAGAAGATCAATGATAAAAATACGGCCTTTCAATCTGATCTCAAATTTATACTAGACTTGTCCGCCAATTAATCGGGGTGTCCCGAAAATGGATTGTAACAAGGTCACCTTAAACAAGAATAACCATTGCTGATGGAACCCCAATGAGGCTATGTCATGCAGTTGTTGTTGGTACTAATTTTTTTGCACTTACAGAAGCCAAATAAAGCTAGATATTCCTTATCCTCTGTAATCCAATCCCCAGATTTAATTAAAATCGTAAATTGATCTCATGACACGGATCGTGATTGCTCATTATTATGATTTTAATGTCCAAGCAGGAGCAAAATGTCTCAATTGTCCATTTAAAATAGAGAAGAAAGAATTTGTATGACTTGAAATCACTACTTTGGCTGAATCGTAATTGAACGATTAGCCAACAAATAGATGGTAATCCGATGATCACAGTAAGCTTTATTGATTTGAGTCATCAGTTCTTTCATTGTTGTTTATTCTTTTATTTGTACTGTCTGAGGTGTTTCTAGACATTCCCTTTGTTGCAATAATTGTCCTTTTTGTTAGCCATGAATACTCATCAGACTTTTTTTTTTTTCAAAAGTGTCCAGAGACTACTATCCCCCAAATAATGTTCTGATGAATATTCATAACCTCATGAATAGGCATAATACGCGCGCCTGTGTTGCAATCAAATTTCATCCTGATATAAAGGAGCTAAAACCAACGCAGGTTATTGATTTCTTAAAATGACGGTGTATTTAACAATATGCATTAATATAATGACTTCTGTGTGTGATGTTCCCACCGAAGGAACTTGAATGCAAGTGTCAAATACACATGCGCTGCTTGTATAGGAGCATCTTGCGAGCACTGTGGTTTGTGATTGGTTAGCAACAAGAAAGTGGCTGCAGGGCTGTTGGATTGCATACAGGAAAGATGAAAGCAAGAAACCAAATTTCAGGAACTACATGGATATCTTTTCAATAATTTCAATTGCAAAATTGGTGGTAGTATGTTGTCAAGTGTAGATATCTTTGTATGGGCTTATCCATCCCCCCGGATGCGCAATCCTGATATGATCCCAGCTAATACGACAGAGTCCGGGGCTGCTTAAGGCCCCAGCGGAGTCCAGGGGTGAAGCCCTCAAAATTATGCATTTTCAGGCAAATTTTGACATTCTTTTGACCCATTCTGGTGCAATTTTGTTAGACCCCAGGATCATGCACTCATGCTGCAAACCGCTGGATACGCCCATGCTTTGACGAGTGAAGGTTTATGTAGAAATTGTCTGTCCATATAAAAATATGGTAAATAGATATTTTAGTGAGCAGGTATGCTATTTTTGTACAACTGTAGATGCAGCCACTGTTGATTTTGTTAAGGTAGTCCTAATGTTTAAAGGCTGACTCAGAGATTTCCCGATGAGGGCGCCCTCAATTTTCAAGCAAATTGTGTTTTTTGCATTATATAATGCTTGTCCATATACTAATCACTGTGTGAAATAGCTAAGCTCAAATCGAAGTCCTTCATATAGAAAATCACATCTTTGTTTAAAAATTCCGGATCCGGAAATTTTGTTATACACAGTATCCTATGGCACTGTTATATACACATAAATGTTTACTGCATCAAAACGAAAAATCCGATTCATCTCAAACTTTGGAATTGAGCATTCTAGGTGACTATCTTTAGTTCTAGTTGACTATTTTTAATTAATATATTAAAATATTATATTCTGAAATCTCTGAGTCAGACTTTAAGACTAACAGCGTGTTTCTATTTGGACCATTTTTCTGGTTTATACCAGAAAAGGGATTAAATTGGCTCAATAGAAACAGTTGTCCAACTGCATTTTCTTGCTTATACCAATGAAAGTTTCCACCGGTATTTATCCTTGTTTTGGAAGGATAATGCCAG